>JANJGN010001496.1:0-133522 GCA_026770705.1 Isurus oxyrinchus
GGTGTTTTTCCATGTTGAGGTTGTTGTTGTTTTTCAAAGTTGAGGTTGATGTTTAATTTTTTGGTGTTTTTCAATGTTGAGGTTGTTGTTGAATTTGTTGGTGTTTTTCATTGCTGAGGTTGTTGTTGAATTTGTTGGTGTTTCTCAATGTTGAGGTTGTTGTTGCTTTTCAATGTTGAGGTTGTTGTTGAATTCGTTGGTGTTTTTCAATGTTGAAGTTGTTGAATTTGTTGGTGTTTTTCAATGTTGAGGTTGTTGTTGAATTTGTTGGTGTTTTTCAATGTCGAGTTTGTTGTTGAATTTGTTGGTGTTTTTCAATGTTGAAGTTGTTGTTGAATTTGTTGGTGTTTTTCATTGTTGAGGTTGTTGTTGAATTTGTTGGTGTTTTCAATGTTGAGGTTGTTGTTGTCTTTAACTGTTGAGGTTGTTGTTGAATTTGTTGGTGTTTTTCAATTTTGAGGTTGTTGTTGTTTTTCAATGTTGAGGTTGTTGTTGAATTTGTTGGTGTTTTTCCATGTTGAGGTTGTTGTTGTTTTTCAAAGTTGAGGTTGTTGTTAAATTTGTTGGTGTTTTTCAATGTTGAGGTTGTTGTTGAATTTGTTGGTGTTTTTCATTGTTGATGTTTTTGTTGAATTTGTTGGTGTTTTTCAATGTTGAGGTTGTTGTTGTTTTTCAATGTTGAGGTTGTTGTTGAATTTGTTGGTGTTTTTCAATGTTGAGGTTGTTGTTGTTTTTCAATGTTGAGGTTGTTGTTGAATTTGTTGGTGTTATTCAATTTCGAGGTTGTTGTTGAATTTGTTGGTTTTCTTCAATGTTGAAGTTGTTGTTGAATTTGTTGGTGTTTTTCAATGTTGAGGTTGTTGTTGTTTTTCAATGGTGAGGTTGTTGTTGAATTTGTTGGTGTTTTTCAATGTTGAGGTTGTTGTTGAATTTGTTGGTGTTTTTCAATGTCGAGGTTGTTGTTGAATTTGTTGGTGTTTTTCAATGTTGAGGTTGTTGTTGAATTTGTTCGTGTTTGACAATGTTGAGGTCGTTGTTGAATTTGTTGGCGTTTTTAAATGTTGAGGTTGTTGTTGAATTTGTTGGTGTTTTTCAATGTTGAGGTTGTTGTTGAATTTGTTGGTGTTTTTCAATGTCGAGGTTGTTGTTGAATGTGTTGGTTTTTTCAATGTTGAAGTTGTTGTTGAATCTGTTGGTGTTTTTCAATGTTGTGGTTGTTGTTGTTTTTCAATGTTGAGGTTGTTGTTGAATTTGTTGGTGTTTTTCAATTTTGAGGTTGTTGTTGTTTTTCAATGTTGAGGTTGTTGTTGAATTTGTTGGTGTTTTTCCATGTTGAGGTTGTTGTTGTTTTTCAAAGTTGAGGTTGATGTTTAATTTGTTTTTTGTTTTTCAATGTTGAGGTTGTTGTTGAATTTGTTGGTGTTTTTCATTGTTGAGGCTGTTGTTGAATTTGTTGGTGTTTTTCAATGTTGAGGTTGTTGTTGTTTTTCAATGTTGAGGTTGTTGTTGAATTTGTTGGTGTTTTTCAATGTTGAGGTTGTTGTTGAATTTGTTGGTGTTTTTCAATGTTGAGGTTGTTGTTGTTTTTCAATGTTGAGGTTGTTGTTGAATTTGTTGGTGTTTTTCAATGTTGAGGTTGTTGTTGTTTTTCAATGTTGAGGTTGTTGTTGTTTTTCAATGTTGAGGTTGTTGTTGAATTTGTTGGTGTTTTTCAATGTTGAGGTTGTTGTTGAATTTGTTGCTGTTTTTCAATGTTGAGGTTGTTGTTGTTTTTCAATGTTGAGGTTGTTGTTGTATTTGTTGGTGCTTTTCAATGTTGAGGTTGTTGTAGTTTTTCAATGTTGAGGTTGTTGTTGAATTTGTTGGTGTTTTTCAATGTCGAGGTTGTTGTTGAATTTGTTGGTGTTTTTCAATGTTGAAGTTGTTGTTGAATTTGTATGTGTTTTTCAATGTTGAGGTTGTTGTTGAATTTGTTGGTGTTTTTCAATGTTGAGGTTGTTGTTGTTTTTAAATGTTGAGGTTGTTGTTGAATTTGTTGGTGTTTTTCAATTTTGAGGTTTTTGTAGTTTTTCAAAGTTGAGGTTGTTGTTGAATTTGTTGGTGTTTTTCAATGTCGAGGTTGTTGTTGAATTTGTTGGTGTTTTTCAATGTTGAAGTTGTTGTTGAATTTGTTGGTGTTTTTCAATGTTGAGGTTGTTGAATGTGTTGGTGTTTTTCAATGTTGAGGTTGTTGTTGTTTTTCAATGTTGAGGTTGTTGTTGAATTTGTTGGTGTTTTTCAATGTTGAGGTTGTTGTTGTTTTTCAATGTTGAAGTTGTTGTTGAATTTGTTGGTGTTTTTCAATGTTGAGGTTGTTGAATGTGTTGGTGTTTTTCAATGTTGAGGTTGTTGTTGTTTTTCAATGTTGAGGTTGTTGCTGAATTTGTTGGTGTTTTTCAATGTTGAGGTTGTTGTTGAATTTGTTGGTGTTTCTGAATGTTGAGGTTGTTGTTGTTTTTCAATGTTGAGGTTGTTGTTGAATTTGTTGGTGTTTTTCAACGTTCAGGTTGTTGTTGAATTTATTCGTGTTTTTCAATGCTGAGGTTGTTGTTGTTTTTCAATGTTGAGGTTGTTGTTGAATTTGATGTTGTTTTTCAATGTTGAGGTTGTTGTAATTTTTCAATGTCGAGGTTGTTGTTGAATTTGTTGGTGTTTTTCAATGTTGAAGTTGTTGTTGAATTTGTTGGTGTTTTTCATTGTTGAGGTTGTTGTTGAATTTGTTGGTGTTTCTCAATGTTGAGGTTGTTGTTGCTTTTCAATGTTGAGGTTGTTGTTGAATTTGTTGGTGTTTTTCAATGTTGAAGTTGTTGAATTTGTTGGTGCTTTTCAATGTTGAGGTTGTTGTTGAATTTGTTGGTGTTTTTCAATGTCGAGGTTGTTGTTGAATTTGTTGGTGTTTTTCAATGTTGAAGTTGTTGTTGAATTTGTTGGTGTTTTTCATTGTTGAGGTTGTTGTTGAATTTGTTGGTGTTTTTCATTGTTGCGGTTGCTGTTGAATTTGTTGGTGTTTTTCAATGTTGAGGTTGTTGTTGTTTATCAATGTTGAGGTTGTTGTTGAATTTGTTGGTGTTTTTCAATGTTGAGGTTGTTGTTGTTTTTCAATGTTGAGGTTGTTGAATTTGTTGGTGTTTTTCAATTTCGAGGTTGTTGTTGAATTTGTTGGTGTTTTTCAATGTTGAAGTTGCTGTTGAATTTGTTGGTGTTTTTCAATGTTGAGGTTGTTGTTGTTTTTCAATGTTGAGGTTGTTGTTGAATTTGTTGCTGTTTTTCAATGTTGAGGTTGTTGTTTTTCAATGTTGAGGTTGTTCTTGTTTTTCAATGTTGAGGTTGTTGTTGAATTTGTTGGTGTTTTTCAATGTTGAGGTTGTTGTTGTTTTTCAATGTTGAGGTTGTTGTTGTATTTGTTGGTGGTTGTCAATGTTGAGGTTTTTGTAGTTTTTCAATGTTGAGGTTGTTGTTGAATTTGTTGGTGTTTTTCAATGTCGAGGTTTTTGTTGAATTTGTTGGTATTTTTCAATGTTGAAGTGGTTGTTGACTTTGTTGGTGTTTTTCAATGTTGAGGTTGTTGAATTTGTTGGTGTTTTTCAATGTTGAGGTTGCTGTTGTTTTTCAATGTTGAGGTTGTTGTTGAATTTGTTGGTGTTTTTCAATGTTGAGGTTGTTGTTTTTCGATGTTGAGGTTGTTGTTCAATTTGTTGGTGTTTTTCAACGTTGAGGTTGTTGTTGAATTTGTTCGTGTTTTTCAATGCTCAGGTTGTTGTTGTTTTTCAATGTTGAGGTTGTTGTTGAATTTGTTGGTGTTTTTCAATGTTGAGGATGTTGTAGTTTTTCAATGTTGAGGTTGCTGTTGAATGTGTTGATGTTTTTCAATGTTGAGGTTGTTGTTGTTTTTCAATGTTGAGGTTGTTGCTGAATTTGTTGGTGTTTTTCAATGTTGAGGTTGTTGTTGAATTTGTTGGTGTTTCTCAATGTTGAGGTTGTTGTTGTTTTTCAATGTTGAGGTTGTTGTTGAATTTGTTGGTGCTTTTCAACGTTCAGGTTGTTGTTGAATTTATTCGTGTTTTTCAATGCTGAGGTTGTTGTTGTTTTTCAATGTTGAGGTTGTTGTTGAATTTGTTGTTGTTTTTCAATGTTGAGGTTGTTGTAGTTTTTCAATGTTGAGGTTGTTGTTGAATTTGTTGATGTTTTTCAATGTCGAGGTTGTTGTTGAATTTGTTGGTGTTTTTCAATGTTCAAGTTGTTGTTGAATTTGTTGGTGTTTTTCATTGTTGAGGTTGTTGTTGAATTTGTTGGTGTTTCTCAATGTTGAGGTTGTTGTTGCTTTTCAATGTTGAGGTTGTTGTTGAATTTGTTGGTGTTTTTCAATGTTGAAGTTGTTGAATTTGTTGGTGCTTTTCAATGTTGAGGTTGTTGTTGAATTTGTTGGTGTTTTTCAATGTCGAGGTTGTTGTTGAATTTGTTGGTGTTTATCAATGTTGAAGTTGTTGTTGAATTTGTTGGTGTTTTTCATTGTTGAGGTTGTTGTTGAATTTGTTGGTGTTTTTCATTGTTGAGGTTGTTGTTGAATTTGTTGGTGTTTTTCAATGTTGAGGTTGTTGTTGAATTTGTTGGTGTTTTTCAATGTTGAGGTTGTTGTTGTTTTTCAATGTTGAGGTTGTTGAATTTGTTGGTGTTTTTCAATTTCGAGGTTGTTGTTGAATTTGTTGGTGTTTTTCAATGTTGAGGTTGTTGTACTTTTTCAATGTTGAGGTTGTTGTTGAATTTGTTGGTGTTTTTCAATGTTGAGGTTGTTGTTGTTTTTCAATGTTGAGGTTGTTGTTGAATTTGTTGCTGTTTTCAATGTTGAGGTTGTTGTTGTCTTTAAATGTTGAGGTTGTTGTTGAATTTGTTGGTGTTTTTCAATTTTGAGGTTGTTGTTGTTTTTCAATGTTGAGGTTGTTGTTGAATTTGTTGGTGTTTTTCCATGTTGAGGTTGTTGTTGTTTTTCAAAGTTGAGGTTGTTGTTAAATTTGTTGGTGTTTTTCAATGTTGAGGTTGTTGTTGAATTTGTTGGTGTTTTTCATTGTTGAGGTTTTTGTTGAATTTGTTGGTGTTTTTCAATTTTGAGGTTGTTGTTGTTTTTCAATGTTGAGGTTGTTGTTGAATTTGTTGGTGTTTTTCAATGTTGAGGTTGTTGTTGTTTTTCAATTTTGAGGTTGTTGTTGAATTTGTTGGTGTTTTTCAACGTTCAGGTTGTTGTTGAATTTATTCGTGTTTTTCAATGCTGAGGTTGTTGTTGTTTTTCAATGTTGAGGATGTTGTTGAATTTGTTGGTGTTTTTCAGTGTTGAGGTTGTTGTAGTTTTTCAAAGTTGAGGTTGTTGTTGAATTTGTTGATGTTTTTCAATGTCGAGGTTGTTGTTGAATTTGTTGGTGTTTTTCAATGTTGAAGTTGTTGTTGAATTTGTTGGTGTTTTTCATTGTTGAGGATGTTGTTGAATTTGTTGGTGTTTCTCAATGTTGAGGTTGTTGTTGCTTTTCAATGTTGAGGTTGTTGTTGAATTGGTTGGTGTTTTTCAATGTTGAAGTTGTTGAATTTGTTGGTGTTTTTCAATGTTGAGGTTGTTGTTGAATTTGTTGGTGTTTTTCAATGTCGAGGTTGTTGTTGAATTTGTTGGTGTTTTTCAATGTTGAAGTTGTTGTTGAATTTGTTGGTGTTTTTCATTGTTGAGGTTGTTGTTGAATTTGTTGGTGTTTTCAATGTTGAGGTTGTTGTTGTCTTTAAATGATGAGGTTGTTGTTGAATTTGTTGGTGTTTTTCAATTTTGAGGTTGTTGTTGTTTTTCAATGTTGAGGTTGTTGTTGAATTTGTTGGTGTTTTTCCATGTTGAGATTGTTGTTGTTTTTCAAAGTTGAGGTTGTTGTTAAATTTGTTTGTGTTTGTCAATGTTGAGTTTGTTGTTGAATTTGTTGGTGTTTTTCATTGTTGAGGTTTTTGTTGAATTTCTTGGTGTTTTTCAATTTTGAGGTTGTTGTTGTTTTTCAATGTTGAGGTTGTTGTTGAATTTGTTGGTGTTTTTCAAAGTTGAGGTGGTTGTTGTTTTTCAATGTTGAGGTTGTTGTTGAATTTGTTGGTGTTTTTCAATTTCGAGGTTGTTGTTGAATTTGTTGGTGTTCTTCAATGTTGAAGTTGTTGTTGAATTTGTTGGTGTTTTTCAATGTTGAGGTTGTTGTTGTTTTTCAATGTTGAGGTTGTTGTTGAATTTGTTGGTGTTTTTCAATGTTGAGTTTGTTGTTGAATTTGTTGGTGTTTTTCAATGTCGAGGTTGTTGTTGAATTTGTAGGCGTTTTTCAATGTTGAGGTTGTTGTTGAATTTGTTGGTGTTTTACAATGTTGAGGTCGTTGTTGAATTTGTTGGCGTTTTTAAATGTTGAGGTTGTTGTTGAATTTGTTGGTGTTTTTCAATGCTGAAGTTGTTGTTGAATTTGTTGGTGTTTTTCAATGTCGAGATTGTTGTTGAATTTGTTGGTTTTTTCAATGTTGAAGTTGTTGTTGAATCTGTTGGTGTTTTTCGATGTTGTGGTTGTTGTTGTTTTTCAATGTTGAGGTTGTTGTTGAATTTGTTGGTGTTTTTCAATTTTGAGGTTGTTGTTGTTTTTCAATGTTGAGGTTGTTGTTGAATTTTTGGTGTTTTTCCATGTTGAGGTTGTTGTTGTTTTTCAAAGTTCAGGTTGATGTTTAATTTGTTGGTGTTTTTCAATGTTGAGGTTGTTGTTGAATTTGTTGGTGTTTTTCATTGCTGAGGTTGTTGTTGAATTTGTTGGTGTTTCTCAATGTTGAGGTTGTTGTTGCTTTTCAATGTTGAGGTTGTTGTTGAATTTGTTGGTGTTTTTCAATGTTGAAGTTGTTGAATTTGTTGGTGTTTTTCAATGTTGAGGTTGTTGTTGAATTTGTTGGTGTTTTTCAATGTTGAGGTCGTTGTTGAATTTGTTGGCGTTTTTAAATGTTGAGGTTGTTGTTGAATTTGTTGGTTTTTTTCAATGTCGAGGTTGTTGTTGAATTTGTTGGTGTTTTTCAATGTTGAGGTTGTTGTTGAATTTGTTGGTGTTTTACAACGTTGAGGTCGTTGTTGAATTTGTTGGCGTTTTTAAATGTTGAGGTTGTTGTTGAATTTGTTGGTGTTTTTCAATGTTGAGGTTGTTGTTGAATTTGTTGCTGTTTTTCAATGTTGAGGTTGTTGTTTTTCAATGTTGAGGTTGTTCTTGTTTTTCAATGTTGAGGTTGTTGTTGAATTTGTTGGTGTTTTTCAATGTTGAGGTTGTTGTTGTTTTTCAATGTTGAGGTTGTTGTTGTATTTGTTGGTGGTTGTCAATGTTGAGGTTTTTGTAGTTTTTCAATGTTGAGGTTGTTGTTGAATTTGTTGGTGTTTTTCAATGTCGAGGTTTTTGTTGAATTTGTTGGTATTTTTCAATGTTGAAGTGGTTGTTGACTTTGTTGGTGTTTTTCAATGTTGAGGTTGTTGAATTTGTTGGTGTTTTTCAATGTTGAGGTTGCTGTTGTTTTTCAATGTTGAGGTTGTTGTTGAATTTGTTGGTGTTTTTCAATGTTGAGGTTGTTGTTTTTCGATGTTGAGGTTGTTGTTCAATTTGTTGGTGTTTTTCAACGTTGAGGTTGTTGTTGAATTTGTTCGTGTTTTTCAATGCTCAGGTTGTTGTTGTTTTTCAATGTTGAGGTTGTTGTTGAATTTGTTGGTGTTTTTCAATGTTGAGGATGTTGTAGTTTTTCAATGTTGAGGTTGCTGTTGAATGTGTTGATGTTTTTCAATGTTGAGGTTGTTGTTGTTTTTCAACGTTGAGGTTGTTGCTGAATTTGTTGGTGTTTTTCAATGTTGAGGTTGTTGTTGAATTTGTTGGTGTTTCTCAATGTTGAGGTTGTTGTTGTTTTTCAATGTTGAGGTTGTTGTTGAATTTGTTGGTGCTTTTCAACGTTCAGGTTGTTGTTGAATTTATTCGTGTTTTTCAATGCTGAGGTTGTTGTTGTTTTTCAATGTTGAGGTTGTTGTTGAATTTGTTGTTGTTTTTCAATGTTGAGGTTGTTGTAGTTTTTCAATGTTGAGGTTGTTGTTGAATTTGTTGATGTTTTTCAATGTCGAGGTTGTTGTTGAATTTGTTGGTGTTTTTCAATGTTCAAGTTGTTGTTGAATTTGTTGGTGTTTTTCATTGTTGAGGTTGTTGTTGAATTTGTTGGTGTTTCTCAATGTTGAGGTTGTTGTTGCTTTTCAATGTTGAGGTTGTTGTTGAATTTGTTGGTGTTTTTCAATGTTGAAGTTGTTGAATTTGTTGGTGCTTTTCAATGTTGAGGTTGTTGTTGAATTTGTTGGTGTTTTTCAATGTCGAGGTTGTTGTTGAATTTGTTGGTGTTTATCAATGTTGAAGTTGTTGTTGAATTTGTTGGTGTTTTTCATTGTTGAGGTTGTTGTTGAATTTGTTGGTGTTTTTCATTGTTGAGGTTGTTGTTGAATTTGTTGGTGTTTTTCAATGTTGAGGTAGTTGTTGAATTTGTTGGTGTTTTTCAATGTTGAGGTTGTTGTTGTTTTTCAATGTTGAGGTTGTTGAATTTGTTGGTGTTTTTCAATTTCGAGGTTGTTGTTGAATTTGTTGGTGTTTTTCAATGTTGAGGTTGTTTTACTTTTTCAATGTTGAGGTTGTTGTTGAATTTGTTGGTGTTTTTCAATGTTGAGGTTGTTGTTGTTTTTCAATGTTGAGGTTGTTGTTGAATTTGTTGCTGTTTTCAATGTTGAGGTTGTTGTTGTCTTTAAATGTTGAGGTTGTTGTTGAATTTGTTGGTGTTTTTCAATTTTGAGGTTGTTGTTGTTTTTCAATGTTGAGGTTGTTGTTGAATTTGTTGGTGTTTTTCCATGTTGAGGTTGTTGTTGTTTTTCAAAGTTGAGGTTGTTGTTAAATTTGTTGGTGTTTTTCAATGTTGAGGTTGTTGTTGAATTTGTTGGTGTTTTTCATTGTTGAGGTTTTTGTTGAATTTGTTGGAGTTTTTCAATTTTGAGGTTGTTGTTGTTTTTCAATGTTGAGGTTGTTGTTGAATTTGTTGGTGTTTTTCAATGTTGAGGTTGTTGTTGTTTTTCAATTTTGAGGTTGTTGTTGAATTTGTTGGTGTTTTTCAAAGTTCAGGTTGTTGTTGAATTTGTTCGTGTTTTTCAATGCTGAGGTTGTTGTTGTTTTTCAATGTTGAGGATGTTGTTGAATTTGTTGGTGTTTTTCAGTGTTGAGGTTGTTGTAGTTTTTCAAAGTTGAGGTTGTTGTTGAATTTGTTGATGTTTTTCAATGTCGAGGTTGTTGTTGAATTTGTTGGTGTTTTTCAATGTTGAAGTTGTTGTTGAATTTGTTGGTGTTTTGCATTGTTGAGGATGTTGTTGAATTTGTTGGTGTTTCTCAATGTTGAGGTTGTTGTTGCTTTTCAATGTTGAGGTTGTTGTTGAATTTGTTGGTGTTTTTCAATGTTGAAGTTGTTGAATTTGTTGGTGTTTTTCAATGTTGAGGTTGTTGTTGAATTTGTTGGTGTTTTTCAATGTCGAGGTTGTTGTTGAATTTGTTGGTGTTTTTCAATGTTGAAGTTGTTGTTGAATTTGTTGGTGTTTTTCATTGTTGAGGTTGTTGTTGAATTTGTTGGTGTTTTCAATGTTGAGGTTGTTGTTGTCTTTAAATGATGAGGTTGTTGTTGAATTTGTTGGTGTTTTTCAATTTTGAGGTTGTTGTTGTTTTTCAATGTTGAGGTTGTTGTTGAATTTGTTGGTGTTTTTCCATGTTGAGATTGTTGTTGTTTTTCAAAGTTGAGGTTGTTGTTAAATTTGTTGGTGTTTGTCAATGTTGAGTTTGTTGTTGAATTTGTTGGTGTTTTTCATTGTTGAGGTTTTTGTTGAATTTCTTGGTGTTTTTCAATTTTGAGGTTGTTGTTGTTTTTCAATGTTGAGGTTGTTGTTGAATTTGTTGGTGTTTTTCAAAGTTGAGGTGGTTGTTGTTTTTCAATGTTGAGGTTGTTGTTGAATTTGTTGGTGTTTTTCAATTTCGAGGTTGTTGTTGAATTTGTTGGTGTTCTTCAATGTTGAAGTTGTTGTTGAATTTGTTGGTGTTTTTCAATGTTGAGGTTGTTGTTGTTTTTCAATGTTGAGGTTGTTGTTGAATTTGTTGGTGTTTTTCAATGTTGAGTTTGTTGTTGAATTTGTTGGTGTTTTTCAATGTCGAGGTTGTTGTTGAATTTGTAGGCGTTTTTCAATGTTGAGGTTGTTGTTGAATTTGTTGGTGTTTTACAATGTTGAGGTCGTTGTTGAATTTGTTGGCGTTTTTAAATGTTGAGGTTGTTGTTGAATTTGTTGGTGTTTTTCAATGCTGAAGTTGTTGTTGAATTTGTTGGTGTTTTTCAATGTCGAGATTGTTGTTGAATTTGTTGGTTTTTTCAATGTTGAAGTTGTTGTTGAATCTGTTGGTGTTTTTCGATGTTGTGGTTGTTGTTGTTTTTCAATGTTGAGGTTGTTGTTGAATTTGTTGGTGTTTTTCAATTTTGAGGTTGTTGTTGTTTTTCAATGTTGAGGTTGTTGTTGAATTTTTGGTGTTTTTCCATGTTGAGGTTGTTGTTGTTTTTCAAAGTTGAGGTTGATGTTTAATTTGTTGGTGTTTTTCAATGTTGAGGTTGTTGTTGAATTTGTTGGTGTTTTTCATTGCTGAGGTTGTTGTTGAATTTGTTGGTGTTTCTCAATGTTGAGGTTGTTGTTGCTTTTCAATGTTGAGGTTGTTGTTGAATTTGTTGGTGTTTTTCAATGTTGAAGTTGTTGAATTTGTTGGTGTTTTTCAATGTTGAGGTTGTTGTTGAATTTGTTGGTGTTTTTCAATGTTGAGGTCGTTGTTGAATTTGTTGGCGTTTTTAAATGTTGAGGTTGTTGTTGAATTTGTTGGTTTTTTTCAATGTCGAGGTTGTTGTTGAATTTGTTGGTGTTTTTCAATGTTGAGGTTGTTGTTGAATTTGTTGGTGTTTTACAACGTTGAGGTCGTTGTTGAATTTGTTGGCGTTTTTAAATGTTGAGGTTGTTGTTGAATTTGTTGGTGTTTTTCAATGTTGAGGTTGTTGTTGAATTTGTTGGTGTTTTTCAATGTCGAGGTTGTTGTTGAATTTGTTGGTTTTTTCAATGTTGAAGTTGTTGTTGAATCTGTTGGTGTTTTTCAATGTTGTGGTTGTTGTTGTTTTTCAATGTTGAGGTTGTTGTTGAATTTGTTGGTGTTTTTCAATTTTGAGGTTGTTGTTGTTTTTCAATGTTGAGGTTGTTGTTGAATTTGTTGGTGTTTTTCCATGTTGAGGTTGTTGTTGTTTTTCAAAGTTGAGGTTGATGTTTAATTTTTTGGTGTTTTTCAATGTTGAGGTTGTTGTTGAATTTGTTGGTGTTTTTCATTGCTGAGGTTGTTGTTGAATTTGTTGGTGTTTCTCAATGTTGAGGTTGTTGTTGCTTTTCAATGTTGAGGTTGTTGTTGAATTTGTTGGTGTTTTTCAATGTTGAAGTTGTTGAATTTGTTGGTGTTTTTCAATGTTGAGGTTGTTGTTGAATTTGTTGGTGTTTTTCAATGTCGAGTTTGTTGTTGAATTTGTTGGTGTTTTTCAATGTTGAAGTTGTTGTTGAATTTGTTGGTGTTTTTCATTGTTGAGGTTGTTGTTGAATTTGTTGGTGTTTTCAATGTTGAGGTTGTTGTTGTCTTTAACTGTTGAGGTTGTTGTTGAATTTGTTGGTGTTTTTCAATTTTGAGGTTGTTGTTGTTTTTCAATGTTGAGGTTGTTGTTGAATTTGTTGGTGTTTTTCCATGTTGAGGTTGTTGTTGTTTTTCAAAGTTGAGGTTGTTGTTAAATTTGTTGGTGTTTTTCAATGTTGAGGTTGTTGTTGAATTTGTTGGTGTTTTTCATTGTTGATGTTTTTGTTGAATTTGTTGGTGTTTTTCAATGTTGAGGTTGTTGTTGTTTTTCAATGTTGAGGTTGTTGTTGAATTTGTTGGTGTTTTTCAATGTTGAGGTTGTTGTTGTTTTTCAATGTTGAGGTTGTTGTTGAATTTGTTGGTGTTATTCAATTTCGAGGTTGTTGTTGAATTTGTTGGTTTTCTTCAATGTTGAAGTTGTTGTTGAATTTGTTGGTGTTTTTCAATGTTGAGGTTGTTGTTGTTTTTCAATGGTGAGGTTGTTGTTGAATTTGTTGGTGTTTTTCAATGTTGAGGTTGTTGTTGAATTTGTTGGTGTTTTTCAATGTCGAGGTTGTTGTTGAATTTGTTGGTGTTTTTCAATGTTGAGGTTGTTGTTGAATTTGTTCGTGTTTGACAATGTTGAGGTCGTTGTTGAATTTGTTGGCGTTTTTAAATGTTGAGGTTGTTGTTGAATTTGTTGGTGTTTTTCAATGTTGAGGTTGTTGTTGAATTTGTTGGTGTTTTTCAATGTCGAGGTTGTTGTTGAATGTGTTGGTTTTTTCAATGTTGAAGTTGTTGTTGAATCTGTTGGTGTTTTTCAATGTTGTGGTTGTTGTTGTTTTTCAATGTAGAGGTTGTTGTTGAATTTGTTGGTGTTTTTCAATTTTGAGGTTGTTGCTGTTTTTCAATGTTGAGGTTGTTGTTGAATTTGTTGGTGTTTTTCCATGTTGAGGTTGTTGTTGTTTTTCAAAGTTGAGGTTGATGTTTAATTTGTTTTTTGTTTTTCAATGTTGAGGTTGTTGTTGAATTTGTTGGTGTTTTTCATTGTTGAGGCTGTTGTTGAATTTGTTGGTGTTTTTCAATGTTGAGGTTGTTGTTGTTTTTCAATGTTGAGGTTGTTGTTGAATTTGTTGGTGTTTTTCAATGTTGAGGTTGTTGTTGAATTTGTTGGTGTTTTTCAATGTTGAGGTTGTTGTTGTTTTTCAATGTTGAGGTTGTTGTTGAATTTGTTGGTGTTTTTCAATGTTGAGGTTGTTGTTGTTTTTCAATGTTGAGGTTGTTGTTGTTTTTCAATGTTGAGGTTGTTGTTGAATTTGTTGGTGTTTTTCAATGTTGAGGTTGTTGTTGAATTTGTTGCTGTTTTTCAATGTTGAGGTTGTTGTTGTTTTTCAATGTTGAGGTTGTTGTTGTATTTGTTGGTGCTTTTCAATGTTGAGGTTGTTGTAGTTTTTCAATGTTGAGGTTGTTGTTGAATTTGTTGGTGTTTTTCAATGTCGAGGTTGTTGTTGAATTTGTTGGTGTTTTTCAATGTTGAAGTTGTTGTTGAATTTGTATGTGTTTTTCAATGTTGAGGTTGTTGTTGAATTTGTTGGTGTTTTTCAATGTTGAGGTTGTTGTTGTTTTTAAATGTTGAGGTTGTTGTTGAATTTGTTGGTGTATTTCAATTTTGAGGTTTTTGTAGTTTTTCAAAGTTGAGGTTGTTGTTGAATTTGTTGGTGTTTTTCAATGTCGAGGTTGTTGTTGAATTTGTTGGTGTTTTTCAATGTTGAAGTTGTTGTTGAATTTGTTGGTGTTTTTCAATGTTGAGGTTGTTGAATGTGTTGGTGTTTTTCAATGTTGAGGTTGTTGTTGTTTTTCAATGTTGAGGTTGTTGTTGAATTTGTTGGTGTTTTTCAATGTTGAGGTTGTTGTTGTTTTTCAATGTTGAAGTTGTTGTTGAATTTGTTGGTGTTTTTCAATGTTGAGGTTGTTGAATGTGTTGGTGTTTTTCAATGTTGAGGTTGTTGTTGTTTTTCAATGTTGAGGTTGTTGCTGAATTTGTTGGTGTTTTTCAATGTTGAGGTTGTTGTTGAATTTGTTGGTGTTTCTGAATGTTGAGGTTGTTGTTGTTTTTCAATGTTGAGGTTGTTGTTGAATTTGTTGGTGTTTTTCAACGTTCAGGTTGTTGTTGAATTTATTCGTGTTTTTCAATGCTGAGGTTCTTGTTGTTTTTCAATGTTGAGGTTGTTGTTGAATTTGTTGTTGTTTTTCAATGTTGAGGTTGTTGTAATTTTTCAATGTCGAGGTTGTTGTTGAATTTGTTGGTGTTTTTCAATGTTGAAGTTGTTGTTGAATTTGTTGGTGTTTTTCATTGTTGAGGTTGTTGTTGAATTTGTTGGTGTTTCTCAATGTTGAGGTTGTTGTTGCTTTTCAATGTTGAGGTTGTTGTTGAATTTGTTGGTGTTTTTCAATGTTGAAGTTGTTGAATTTGTTGGTGCTTTTCAATGTTGAGGTTGTTGTTGAATTTGTTGGTGTTTTTCAATGTCGAGGTTGTTGTTGAATTTGTTGGTGTTTTTCAATGTTGAAGTTATTGTTGAATTTGTTGGTGTTTTTCATTGTTGAGGTTGTTGTTGAATTTGTTGGTGTTTTTCATTGTTGAGGTTGCTGTTGAATTTGTTGGTGTTTTTCAATGTTGAGGTTGTTGTTGTTTATCAATGTTGAGGTTGTTGTTGAATTTGTTGGTGTTTTTCAATGTTGAGGTTGTTGTTGTTTTTCAATGTTGAGGTTGTTGAATTTGTTGGTGTTTTTCAATTTCGAGGTTGTTCTTGAATTTGTTGGTGTTTTTCAATGTTGAAGTTGCTGTTGAATTTGTTGGTGTTTTTCAATGTTGAGGTTGTTGTTGTTTTTCAATGTTGAGGTTGTTGTTGAATTTGTTGCTGTTTTTCAATGTTGAGGTTGTTGTTTTTCAATGTTGAGGTTGTTCTTGTTTTTCAATGTTGAGGTTGTTGTTGAATTTGTTGGTGTTTTTCAATGTTGAGGTTGTTGTTGTTTTTCAATGTTGAGGTTGTTGTTGTATTTGTTGGTGGTTGTCAATGTTGAGGTTTTTGTAGTTTTTCAATGTTGAGGTTGTTGTTGAATTTGTTGGTGTTTTTCAATGTCGAGGTTTTTGTTGAATTTGTTGGTATTTTTCAATGTTGAAGTGGTTGTTGACTTTGTTGGTGTTTTTCAATGTTGAGGTTGTTGAATTTGTTGGTGTTTTTCAATGTTGAGGTTGCTGTTGTTTTTCAATGTTGAGGTTGTTGTTGAATTTGTTGGTGTTTTTCAATGTTGAGGTTGTTGTTTTTCGATGTTGAGGATGTTGTTCAATTTGTTGGTGTTTTTCAACGTTGAGGTTGTTGTTGAATTTGTTCGTGTTTTTCAATGCTCAGGTTGTTGTTGTTTTTCAATGTTGAGGTTGTTGTTGAATTTGTTGGTGTTTTTCAATGTTGAGGATGTTGTAGTTTTTCAATGTTGAGGTTGCTGTTGAATGTGTTGATGTTTTTCAATGTTGAGGTTGTTGTTGTTTTTCAATGTTGAGGTTGTTGCTGAATTTGTTGGTGTTTTTCAATGTTGAGGTTGTTGTTGAATTTGTTGGTGTTTCTCAATGTTGAGGTTGTTGTTGTTTTTCAATGTTGAGGTTGTTGTTGAATTTGTTGGTGCTTTTCAACGTTCAGGTTGTTGTTGAATTTATTCGTGTTTTTCAATGCTGAGGTTGTTGTTGTTTTTCAATGTTGAGGTTGTTGTTGAATTTGTTGTTGTTTTTCAATGTTGAGGTTGTTGTAGTTTTTCAATGTTGAGGTTGTTGTTGAATTTGTTGATGTTTTTCAATGTCGAGGTTGTTGTTGAATTTGTTGGTGTTTTTCAATGTTCAAGTTGTTGTTGAATTTGTTGGTGTTTTTCATTGTTGAGGTTGTTGTTGAATTTGTTGGTGTTTCTCAATGTTGAGGTTGTTGTTGCTTTTCAATGTTGAGGTTGTTGTTGAATTTGTTGGTGTTTTTCAATGTTGAAGTTGTTGAATTTGTTGGTGCTTTTCAATGTTGAGGTTGTTGTTGAATTTGTTGGTGTTTTTCAATGTCGAGGTTGTTGTTGAATTTGTTGGTGTTTATCAATGTTGAAGTTGTTGTTGAATTTGTTGGTGTTTTTCATTGTTGAGGTTGTTGTTGAATTTGTTGGTGTTTTTCATTGTTGAGGTTGTTGTTGAATTTGTTGGTGTTTTTCAATGTTGAGGTTGTTGTTGAATTTGTTGGTGTTTTTCAATGTTGAGGTTGTTGTTGTTTTTCAATGTTGAGGTTGTTGAATTTGTTGGTGTTTTTCAATTTCGAGGTTGTTGTTGAATTTGTTGGTGTTTTTCAATGTTGAGGTTGTTGTACTTTTTCAATGTTGAGGTTGTTGTTGAATTTGTTGGTGTTTTTCAATGTTGAGGTTGTTGTTGTTTTTCAATGTTGAGGTTGTTGTTGAATTTGTTGCTGTTTTCAATGTTGAGGTTGTTGTTGTCTTTAAATGTTGAGGTTGTTGTTGAATTTGTTGGTGTTTTTCAATTTTGAGGTTGTTGTTGTTTTTCAATGTTGAGGTTGTTGTTGAATTTGTTGGTGTTTTTCCATGTTGAGGTTGTTGTTGTTTTTCAAAGTTGAGGTTGTTGTTAAATTTGTTGGTGTTTTTCAATGTTGAGGTTGTTGTTGAATTTGTTGGTGTTTTTCATTGTTGAGGTTTTTGTTGAATTTGTTGGTGTTTTTCAATTTTGAGGTTGTTGTTGTTTTTCAATGTTGAGGTTGTTGTTGAATTTGTTGGTGTTTTTCAATGTTGAGGTTGTTGTTGTTTTTCAATTTTGAGGTTGTTGTTGAATTTGTTGGTGTTTTTCAACGTTCAGGTTGTTGTTGAATTTGTTCGTGTTTTTCAATGCTGAGGTTGTTGTTGTTTTTCAATGTTGAGGATGTTGTTGAATTTGTTGGTGTTTTTCAGTGTTGAGGTTGTTGTAGTTTTTCAAAGTTGAGGTTGTTGTTGAATTTGTTGGTGTTTTTCAATGTTGAAGTTGTTGTTGAATTTGTTGGTGTTTTTCATTGTTGAGGATGTTGTTGAATTTGTTGGTGTTTCTCAATGTTGAGGTTGTTGTTGCTTTTCAATGTTGAGGTTGTTGTTGAATTTGTTGGTGTTTTTCAATGTTGAAGTTGTTGAATTTGTTGGTGTTTTTCAATGTTGAGGTTGTTGTTGAATTTGTTGGTGTTTTTCAATGTCGAGGTTGTTGTTGAATTTGTTGGTGTTTTTCAATGTTGAAGTTGTTGTTGAATTTGTTGGTGTTTTTCATTGTTGAGGTTGTTGTTGAATTTGTTGGTGTTTTCAATGTTGAGGTTGTTGTTGTCTTTAAATGATGAGGTTGTTGTTGAATTTGTTGGTGTTTTTCAATTTTGAGGTTGTTGTTGTTTTTCAATGTTGAGGTTGTTGTTGAATTTGTTGGTGTTTTTCCATGTTGAGATTGTTGTTGTTTTTCAAAGTTGAGGTTGTTGTTAAATTTGTTGGTGTTTGTCAATGTTGAGTTTGTTGTTGAATTTGTTGGTGTTTTTCATTGTTGAGGTTTTTGTTGAATTTCTTGGTATTTTTCAATTTTGAGGTTGTTGTTGTTTTTCAATGTTGAGGTTGTTGTTGAATTTGTTGGTGTTTTTCAAAGTTGAGGTGGTTGTTGTTTTTCAATGTTGAGGTTGTTGTTGAATTTGTTGGTGTTTTTCAATTTCGAGGTTGTTGTTGAATTTGTTGGTGTTCTTCAATGTTGAAGTTGTTGTTGAATTTGTTGGTGTTTTTCAATGTTGAGGTTGTTGTTGTTTTTCAATGTTGAGGTTGTTGTTGAATTTGTTGGTGTTTTTCAATGTTGAGTTTGTTGTTGAATTTGTTGGTGTTTTTCAATGTCGAGGTTGTTGTTGAATTTGTAGGCGTTTTTCAATGTTGAGGTTGTTGTTGAATTTGTTGGTGTTTTACAATGTTGAGGTCGTTGTTGAATTTGTTGGCGTTTTTAAATGTTGAGGTTGTTGTTGAATTTGTTGGTGTTTTTCAATGCTGAAGTTGTTGTTGAATTTGTTGGTGTTTTTCAATGTCGAGATTGTTGTTGAATTTGTTGGTTTTTTCAATGTTGAAGTTGTTGTTGAATCTGTTGGTGTTTTTCGATGTTGTGGTTGTTGTTGTTTTTCAATGTTGAGGTTGTTGTTGAATTTGTTGGTGTTTTTCAATTTTGAGGTTGTTGTTGTTTTTCAATGTTGAGGTTGTTGTTGAATTTTTGGTGTTTTTCCATGTTGAGGTTGTTGTTGTTTTTCAAAGTTGAGGTTGATGTTTAATTTGTTGGTGTTTTTCAATGTTGAGGTTGTTGTTGAATTTGTTGGTGTTTTTCATTGTTTGGTTGTTGTTGAATTTGTTCGTGTTTCTCAATGCTGAGGTTGTTGTTGCTTTTCAATGTTGAGGTTGTTGTTGAATTTGTTGGTGTTTTTCAATGTTGAAGTTATTGAATTTGTTGGTGTTTTTCCATGTTGAGGTTGTTGTTGAATTTGTTGGTGTTTTTCAATGTCGAGGTTGTTGTTGAATTTGTTGGTGTTTTTCAATGTTGAAGTTGCTGTTGAATTTGTTGGTGTTTTTCATTGTTGAGGTTGTCGTTGAATTTGTTGTTGTTTTCAATGTTGAGGTTGTTGTTGTCTTTAAATGTTGAGGATGTTGTTGAAATTGTTGGTGTTTTTCAATTTTGAGGTTGTTGTTGTTTTTCAATGTTGAGGTTGTTGTTGGATTTGTTGGTATTTTTCCATGTTGAGGTTGTTGTTGTTTTTCAAAGTTGAGGTTGTTGTTAAATTTGTTGTTGTTTTTCAATGTTGAGGTTGTTGTTGAATTTGTTGGTGTTTTTCAAAGTTGAGGTTGTTGTTGTTTTTCAATGTTGAGGTTGTTGTTGAATTTGTTGGTGTTTTTCAATTTCGAGGTTGTTGTTGAATTTGTTGGTGTTCTTCAATGTTGAAGTTGTTGTTGAATTTGTTGGTGTTTTTCAATGTTGAGGTTGTTGTTGTTTTTCAATGTTGAGGTTGTTGTTGAATTTGTTGGTGTTTTTCAATGTTGAGGTTGTTGTTGAATTTGTTGGTGTTTTTCAATGTCGAGGTTGTTGTTGAATTTGTTGGTGTTTTTCAATGTTGAGGCTGTTGTTGAATTTGTTGGTGTTTTACAATGTTGAGGTCGGTGTTGAATTTGTTGGCGTTTTTAAATGTTGAGGTTGTTGTTGAATTTGTTGGTGTTTTTCAATGTTGAGGTTGTTGTTGAATTTGTTGGTGTTTTTCAATGTCGAGGTTGTTGTTGAATTTGTTGGTATTTTCAATGTTGAAGTTGTTGTTGAATCTGTTGGTGTTTTTCAATGTTGTGGTTGTTGTTGTTTTTCATTGTTGAGGTTGTTGTTGAATTTGTTGGTGTTTTTCAATGTTGAGGTTGTAGTTGAATTTGTTGGTGTTTTACAATGTTGAGGTCGTTGTTGCATTTGTTGGCGTTTTTAAATGTTGAGGTTGTTGTTGAATTTGTTGGCGTTTTTAAATGTTGAGGTTGTTATTGAATTTGTTGGTGTTTTTCAATGTTGAGGTTGTTGTTGAATTTGTTGGTGTTTTTCAATGTCGAGGTTGTTGTTGAATTTGTTGGTGTTTTTCAATGTTGAGGTTGTTGTTGAATTTGTTGGCGTTTTGAAATGTTGAGGTTGTTGTTGAATTTGTTCGTGTTTTTCAATGTTGAGGTTGTTGTTGAATTTGTTGGTGTTTTTCAATGTCGAGGTTGTTGTTGAATTTGTTGGTTTTTTCAATGTTGAAGTTGTTGTTGAATCTGTTGGTGTTTTTCAATGTTGTGGTTGTTGTTGTTTTTCAATGTTGAGGTTGTTGTTGAATTTGTTGGTGTTTTTCAATTTTGAGGTTGTTGTTGTTTTTCAATGTTGAGGTTGTTGTTGAATTTGTTGGTGTTTTTCCATGTTGAGGTTGTTGTTGTTTTTCAAAGTTGAGGTTGATGTTTAATTTGTTGGTGTTTTTCAATGTTGAGGTTGTTGTTTAATTTGTTGGTGTTTTTCATTGCTGAGGTTGTTGTTGAATTTGTTGGTGTTTCTCAATGTTGAGGTTGTTGTTGCTTTTGAATGTTGAGGTTGTTGTTGAATTTGTTGGTGTTTTTCAATGTTGAAGTTGTTGAATTTGTTGGTGTTTTTCAATGTTGAGGTTGTTGTTGAATTTGTTGGTGTTTTTCAATGTCGAGGTTGTTGTTGAATTTGTTGGTGTTTTTCAATGTTGAAGTTGTTGTTGAATTTGTTGGTGTTTTTCATTGTTGAGGTTGTTGTTGAATTTGTTGGTGTTTTCAATGTTGAGGTTCTTGTTGTCTTTAAATGTTGAGGTTGTTGTTGAATTTGTTGGTGTTTTTCAATGTTGAGGTTGTTGTTGCTTTTCAATGTTGAGGTTGTTGTTGAATTTGTTGGTGTTTTTCCATGTTGAGGTTGTTGTTGTTTTTCAAAGTTGAGGTTGTTGTTAAATTTGTTGGTGTTTTTCAATGTTGAGGTTGTTGTTGAATTTGTTGGTGTTTTTCATTGTTGATGTTTTTGTTGAATTTGTTGGTGTTTTTCAATGTTGAGGTTGTTGTTGTTTTTCAATGTTGAGGTTGTTGTTGAATTTGTTGGTGTTTTTCAATGTTGAGGTTGTTGTTGTTTTTCAATGTTGAGGTTGTTGTTGAATTTGTTGGTGTTTTTCAATTTCGAGGTTGTTGTTGAATTTGTTGGTTTTCTTCAATGTTGAAGTTGTTGTTGAATTTGTTGGTGTTTTTCAATGTTGAGGTTGTTGTTGTTTTTCAATGTTGAGGTTGTTGTTGAATTTGTTGGTGTTTTTCAATGTTGAGGTTTTTGTTGAATTTGTTGGTGTTTTTCAATGTCGAGGTTGTTGTTGAATTTGTTGGTGTTTTTCAATGTTGAGGTTGTTGTTGAATTTGTTCGTGTTTTACAATGTTGAGGTCGTTGTTGAATTTGTTGGTGTTTTTCAATGTCGAGGTTGTTGTTGAATTTGTTGGTTTTTTCAATGTTGAAGTTGTTGTTGAATCTGTTGGTGTTTTTCAATGTTGTGGTTGTTGTTGTTTTTCAATGTTGAGGTTGTTGTTGAATTTGTTGGTGTTTTTCAATTTTGAGGTTGTTGTTGTTTTTCAATGTTGAGGTTGTTGTTGAATTTGTTGGTGTTTTTCCATGTTGAGGTTGTTGTTGTTTTTCAAAGTTGAGGTTGATGTTTAATTTGTTGGTGTTTTTCAATGTTGAGGTTGTTGTTGAATTTGTTGGTGTTTTTCATTGTTGAGGTTGTTGTTGAATTTGTTGGTGTTTTTCAATGTTGAGGTTGTTGTTGTTTTTCAATGTTGAGGTTGTTGTTGAATTTGTTGGTGTTTTTCAATGTTGAGGTTGTTGTTGAATTTGTTGGTGTTTTTCAATGTTGAGGTTGTTGTTGTTTTTCAATGTTGAGGTTGTTGTTGAATTTGTTGGTGTTTTTCAATGTTGAGGTTGTTGTTGTTTTTCAATGTTGAGGTTGTTGTTGTTTTTCAATGTTGAGGTTGTTGTTGAATTTGTTGGTGTTTTTCAATGTTGAGGTTGTTGTTGAATTTGTTGCTGTTTTTCAATGTTGAGGTTGTTGTTGTTTTTCAATGTTGAGGTTGTTGTTGTATTTGTTGGTGCTTTTCAATGTTGAGGTTGTTGTAGTTTTTCAATGTTGAGGTTGTTGTTGAATTTGTTGGTGTTTTTCAATGTCGAGGTTGTTGTTGAATTTGTTGGTGTTTTTCAATGTTGAAGTTGTTGTTGAATTTGTATGTGTTTTTCAATTTTGAGGTTGTTGTTGAATTTGTTGGTGTTTTTCAATGTTGAGGTTGTTGTTGTTTTTAAATGTTGAGGTTGTTGTTGAATTTGTTGGTGTTTTTCAATGTTGAGGTTGTGGTTGTCTTTAAATGTTGAGGTTGTTGTTGAATTTGTTGGTGTTTTTCAATTTTGAGGTTGTTGTTGTTTTTCAATGTTGAGGTTGTTGTTGAATATGTTGGTGTTTTTCCATGTTGAGGTTGTTGTTGTTTTTCAAAGTTGAGGTTGTTGTTAAATTTGTTGGTGTTTTTCAGTGTTGAGGTTGTTGTTAAATTTGTTGGTGTTTTTCATTGTTGAGGTTGTTGTTGAATTTGTTGGTCTTTTTCAATGTTGAGGTTGTTGTTGCTTTTCAATGTTGAGGTTATTGTTGAATTTGTTGGTGTTTTTCAATGTTGAGGTTGTAGCTGTTTTTCAATGTTGAGGTTGTTGTTGAATTTGTTGGTTATTTTCAATTTCGAGGTTGTTGTTGAATTTGTTGGTGTTTTTCAATGTTGAAGTTGTTGAATTTGTTGGTGTTTTTCAATGTTGAGGTTGTTGTTGTTTTTCAATGTTGAGGTTGTTGTTGAATTTGTTGGTGTTTTTCATTGTTGAGGTTGTTGTTGTTTTTCAATGTTGAGGTTGTTGTTGAATTTGTTGGTGTTTTTCAATTTCGAGGTTTGTGTTGAATTTGTTGGTGTTCTTCAATGTTGAAGTTGTTGTTGAATTTGTTGGTGTTTTTCAATGTTGAGGTTGTTGTTGTTTTTCAATGTTGAGGTTGTTGTTGAATTTGTTGGTGTTTTTCAATGTTGAGGTTGTTGTTGAATTTGTTGGTGTTTTTCAATGTCGAGGTTGTTTTTGAATTTGTTGGTGTTTTTCAATGTTGAGGTTGTTGTTGAATTTGTTGGTGTTTTTCAATGTCGAGGTTGTTGTTGAATTTGTTGGTTTTTTCAATGTTGAAGTTGTTGTTGAATTTGTTGGTGTTTTTCAATGTTGTTGTTGTTGTTGTTTTTCAATGTTGAGGTTGTTGTTGAATTTGTTGGTGTTTTTTCATGTTGAGGTTGTTGTTGTTTTTCAAAGTTGAGGTTGTTGTTAAATTTGTTGGTGTTTTTCAATGTTGAGGTTGTTGTTGAATTTGTTGGTGTTTTTCATTGTTGAGGTTGTTGTTGAATTTGTTGGTGTTTTTCAATGTTGAGGTTGTTGTTGTTTTTCAAAGTTGAGGTTGTTGTTGAATTTGTTGGTTATTTTCAATTTAGAGGTTGTTGTTGAATTTGTTGGTGTTTTTCATTGTAGAGGTTGTTGTTGAATTTGTTGGTGTTTTTCAATGTTGAGGTTGTTGTTGTTTTTCAATGTTGAGGTTGTTGTTGAATTTGTTGGTGTTTTTCAATGTTGAGGTTGTTGTTGTTTTTCAATGTTGAGGTTGCTGTTGAATTTGTTGGTGTTTTTCAATTTCGAGGTTCTTGTTGAATTTGATGGTGTTTTTCAATGTTGAAGTTGCTGTTGAATTTGTTGGTGTTTTTCAATGTTGAGGTTGTTGTTGTTTTTCAATGTTGAGGTTGTTGAATTTGTTGCTGTTATTCAATGTTGAGGTTGTTGTTGTTTTTCAATGTTGAGGTTGTTGTTGTTTTTCAATGTTGAGATTGTTGTTCAATTTGTTGGTGTTTTTCAATGTTGAGGTTGTTGTTGTTTTTCAATGTTGAGGTTGTTGTTGTATTTGTTGGTGGTTTTCAATGTTGAGGTTTTTGTAGTTTTTCAATGTTGAGGTTGTTGTTGAATTTGTTGGTGTTTTTCAATGTCGAGGTTGTTGTTGAATTTGTTGCTGTTTTTCAATGTTGAAGTTGTTGAATTTGTTGGTTTTTTTCAATGTTGAGGTTGTTGTTGAATTTTTTGGTGTTTTTCAATGTTGAGGTTGTGGTTGTCTTTAAATGTTGAGGTTGTTGTTGAATTGTTGATGTTTTTCAATTTTGAGGTTGCTGTTGTTTTTCAATGTTGAGGTTGTTGTTGAATATGTTGGTGTTTTCCCATGTTGAGGTTGTTGTTGTTTTTCAAAGTTGAGGTTGTTGTTAAATTTGTTGGTGTTTTTCAATGTTGAGGTTGTTGTTGAATTTGTTGGTGTTTTTCATTGTTGAGGTTGTTGTTGAATTTGTTGGTGTTTTTCAATGTTGAGGTTGTTGTTGCTTTTCAATGTTGAGGTTGTTGTTGAATTTGTTGGTGTTTTTCAATGTTGAGGTTGTAGTTGTTTTTCAATGTTGAGGTTGTTGTTGAATTTGTTGGTTATTTTCAATTTCGAGTTTGTTGTTGAATTTGTTGGTGTTTTTCAATGTTGAAGTTGTTGAATTTGTTGGTGTTTTTCAATGTTGAGGTTGTTGTTGTTTTTCAATGTTGAGGTTGTTGTTGAATTTGTTGGTGTTTTTCAATGTTGAGGTTGTTGTTGTTTTTCAATGTTGAGGTTGTTGTTGAATTTGTTGGTGTTTTTCAACGTTGAGGTTGTTGTTGAATTTGTTCGTGTTTTTCAATGCTCAGGTTGTTGTTGTTTTTCAATGTTGAGGTTGTTGTTGAATTTGTGGGTGTTTTTCAACGTTGAGGTTGTTGTAGTTTTTCAATGTTGAGGTTGTTGTTCAATGTGCTGATGTTTTTCAATGTTGTGGTTGTTGTTGTTTTTAAATGTTGAGGTTGTTGTTGAATTTGTTGGTGTTTTTCAATGTTGAGGTTGTTGTTGAATTTGTTCGTGTTTTTCAAAGCTGAAGTTGTTGTTGTTTTTCAATGTTGAGGTTGTTGTTGAATTTGTTGGTGCTTTTCAATGTTGTGGTTGTTGTAGTTTTTCAATGTTGAGGTTGTTGTTGAATTTGTTGATATTTTTCAATGTTGAGGTTGTTGTTGTTTTTCAATGTTGAGGTTGTTGCTGAATTTGTTGGTGTTTTTCAATGTTGAAGTTGTTGTTGAATTTGTTGGTGTTTTTCATTGTTGAAGTTGTTGAATTTTTTGGTGTTTTTCAATGTTGAGGTTGTTGTTGTTTTTCAATGTTGAGGTTGTTGTTGAATTTGTTGGTGTTTTTCAATGTTGAGGTTGTTGTTGTTTTTCAATGTTGAGGTTGTTGTTGAATTTGTTGGTGTTTTTCAACGTTGAGGTTGTTGTTGAATTTCTTCGTGTTTTTCAATGCTCAGGTTGTTGTTGTTTTTCAATGTTGAGGTTGTTGTTGAATTTGTTGGTGTTTTTCAATGTTGAGGTTGTTGTAGTTTTTCAATGTTGAGGTTGTTGTTGAATGTGTTGATATTTTTCAATGTTGAGGTTGTTGTTGTTTTTCAATGTTGAGGTTGTTGCTGAATTTGTTGGTGTTTTTCAATGTTGAGGTTGTTTTTGAATTTGTTGGTGTTTTCAATGTTGAGGTTGTTGTTGTTTTTCAATGTTGAGGTTGTTGTTGAATTTGTTGATGTTTTTCAACGTTGAGGTTGTTGTTGAATTTGTTCGTGTTTTTCAATGCTGAGGTTGTTGTTGTTTTTCAATGTTGAGGTTGTTGTTGAATTTGTTGGTGTTTTTCAATGTTGAGGTTGTTGTAGTTTTTCAATGTTGAGGTTGTTGTTGAATTTGTTTATGTTTTTCAATGTCGAGGTTGTTGTTGAATTAGTTGGTGTTTTTCAATGTTGAAGTTGTTGTTGAAATTGTTGGTGTTGTTCAATGTTGAGGTTGTTGTTGAATTTGTTGGTGTTTTTAAATGTTGAGGTTGTTGTTGAATTTGTTGGTGTTTTTCAATGTTGAGGTTGTTGTTGTTTTTCAATGTTGAGGTTGTTGATGAATTTGTTGGAGTTTTTCTTTGTTGAGGTTGTTGTTGTTGTTCAATGTGGAGGTTGTTGTTGAATTTGTTGGTGTTTTTCAATGTCGAGGTTGTTGTTGAATTTGTTGGTGTTTTTCAATGTTGAATTTGTTGTTGAATTTGTTGGTGTTTTTCAATGTTGAGGTTGTGGCTGTTTTTCAATGTTGAGGTTGTTGTTGAATTTGTTGGTGTTTTTCAATGTTGAGGTTGTTGTTGAATTTGTTGGCGTTTTTAAATGTTGAGGTTGTTGTTGAATTTGTTGGTGTTTTTCAATGTTGAGGTTGTTGTTGAATTTGTTGGTGTTTTTCAATGTTGAGGTTGTTGTTGTTTTTCAATGTTCAGGTTGTTGTTGAATTTGTTGGTGTTTTTCAATGTCGAGGTTGTTGTTGAATTTGTTGGTGTTTTTCAATGTTGAGGTTGTTGTTGAATTTGTTCGTGTTTTACAATGTTGAGGTCGTTGTTGAATTTGTTGGTGTTTTTCAATGTCGAGGTTGTTGTTGAATTTGTTGGTTTTTTCAATGTTGAAGTTGTTGTTGAATCTGTTGGTGTTTTTCAATGTTGAGGTTGTGGTTGTCTTTAAATGTTGAGGTTGTTGTTGAATTGTTGATGTTTTTCAATTTTGAGGTTGCTGTTGTTTTTCAATGTTGAGGTTGTTGTTGAATATGTTGGTGTTTTCCCATGTTGAGGTTGTTGTTGTTTTTCAAAGTTGAGGTTGTTGTTAAATTTGTTGGTGTTTTTCAATGTTGAGGTTGTTGTTGAATTTGTTGGTGTTTTTCATTGTTGAGGTTGTTGTTGAATTTGTTGGTGTTTTTCAATGTTGAGGTTGTTGTTGCTTTTCAATGTTGAGGTTGTTGTTGAATTTGTTGGTGTTTTTCAATGTTGAGGTTGTAGTTGTTTTTCAATGTTGAGGTTGTTGTTGAATTTGTTGGTTATTTTCAATTTCGAGTTTGTTGTTGAATTTGTTGGTGTTTTTCAATGTTGAAGTTGTTGAATTTGTTGGTGTTTTTCAATGTTGAGGTTGTTGTTGTTTTTCAATGTTGAGGTTGTTGTTGAATTTGTTGGTGTTTTTCAATGTTGAGGTTGTTGTTGTTTTTCAATGTTGAGGTTGTTGTTGAATTTGTTGGTGTTTTTCAACGTTGAGGTTTTTGTTGAATTTGTTCGTGTTTTTCAATGCTCAGGTTGTTGTTGTTTTTCAATGTTGAGGTTGTTGTTGAATTTGTGGGTGTTTTTCAACGTTGAGGTTGTTGTAGTTTTTCAATGTTGAGGTTGTTGTTGAATGTGCTGATGTTTTTCAATGTTGTGGTTGTTGTTGTTTTTAAATGTTGAAGTTGTTGTTGAATTTGTTGGTGTTTTTCAATGTTGAGGTTGTTGTTGAATTTGTTCGTGTTTTTCAAAGCTGAAGTTGTTGTTGTTTTTCAATGTTGAGGTTGTTGTTGAATTTGTTGGTGCTTTTCAATGTTGTGGTTGTTGTAGTTTTTCAATGTTGAGGTTGTTGTTGAATTTGTTGATATTTTTCAATGTTGAGGTTGTTGTTGTTTTTCAATGTTGAGGTTGTTGCTGAATTTGTTGGTGTTTTTCAATGTTGAAGTTGTTGTTGAATTTGTTGGTGTTTTTCATTGTTGAAGTTGTTGAATTTGTTGGTGTTTTTCAATGTTGAGGTTGTTGTTGTTTTTCAATGTTGAGGTTGTTGTTGAATTTGTTGGTGTTTTTCAATGTTGAGGTTGTTGTTGTTTTTCAATGTTGAGGTTGTTGTTGAATTTGTTGGTGTTTTTCAATGTCGAGGTTGTTGTTGAATTTGTTGGTGTTTTTCAATGTTGAGGTTGTTGTTGAATTTGTTCGTGTTTTACAATGTTGAGGTCGTTGTTGAATTTGTTGGTGTTTTTCAATGTCGAGGTTGTTGTTGAATTTGTTGGTTTTTTCAATGTTGAAGTTGTTGTTGAATCTGTTGGTGTTTTTCAATGTTGAGGTTGTGGTTGTCTTTAAATGTTGAGGTTGTTGTTGAATTGTTGATGTTTTTCAATTTTGAGGTTGCTGTTGTTTTTCAATGTTGAGGTTGTTGTTGAATATGTTGGTGTTTTCCCATGTTGAGGTTGTTGTTGTTTTTCAAAGTTGAGGTTGTTGTTAAATTTGTTGGTGTTTTTCAATGTTGAGGTTGTTGTTGAATTTGTTGGTGTTTTTCATTGTTGAGGTTGTTGTTGAATTTGTTGGTGTTTTTCAATGTTGAGGTTGTTGTTGCTTTTCAATGTTGAGGTTGTTGTTGAATTTGTTGGTGTTTTTCAATGTTGAGGTTGTAGTTGTTTTTCAATGTTGAGGTTGTTGTTGAATTTGTTGGTTATTTTCAATTTCGAGTTTGTTGTTGAATTTGTTGGTGTTTTTCAAAGTTGAAGTTGTTGAATTTGTTGGTGATTTTCAATGTTGAGGTTGTTGTTGTTTTTCAATGTTGAGGTTGTTGTTGAATTTGTTGGTGTTTTTCAATGTTGAGGTTGTTGTTGTTTTTCAATGTTGAGGTTGTTGTTGAATTTGTTGGTGTTTTTCAACGTTGAGGTTGTTGTTGAATTTGTTCGTGTTTTTCAATGCTCAGGTTGTTGTTGTTTTTCAATGTTGAGGTTGTTGTTGAATTTGTGGGTGTTTTTCAACGTTGAGGTTGTTGTAGTTTTTCAATGTTGAGGTTGTTGTTGAATGTGCTGATGTTTTTCAATGTTGTGGTTGTTGTTGTTTTTAAATGTTGAAGTTGTTGTTGAATTTGTTGGTGTTTTTCAATGTTGAGGTTGTTGTTGAATTTGTTCGTGTTTTTCAAAGCTGAAGTTGTTGTTGTTTTTCAATGTTGAGGTTGTTGTTGAATTTGTTGGTGCTTTTCAATGTTGTGGTTGTTGTAGTTTTTCAATGTTGAGGTTGTTGTTGAATTTGTTGATATTTTTCAATGTTGAGGTTGTTGTTGTTTTTCAATGTTGAGGTTGTTGCTGAATTTGTTGGTGTTTTTCAATGTTGAAGTTGTTGTTGAATTTGTTGGTGTTTTTCATTGTTGAAGTTGTTGAATTTGTTGGTGTTTTTCAATGTTGAGGTTGTTGTTGTTTTTCAATGTTGAGGTTGTTGTTGAATTTGTTGGTGTTTTTCAATGTTGAGGTT
The DNA here is from genome assembly GCA_026770705.1 of Isurus oxyrinchus. Taxonomy (NCBI): domain Eukaryota; kingdom Metazoa; phylum Chordata; class Chondrichthyes; order Lamniformes; family Lamnidae; genus Isurus; species Isurus oxyrinchus. Next base: position 28,535 of record JANJGN010001496.1, read on the forward strand.
GTTGTTGTTTTTCAATGTTGAGGTTGTTGTTGAATTTGTTGGTGTTTTTCAACGTTGAGGTTGTTGTTGAATTTCTTCGTGTTTTTCAATGCTCAGGTTGTTGTTGTTTTTCAATGTTGAGGTTGTTGTTGAATTTGTTGGTGTTTTTCAATGTTGAGGTTGTTGTAGTTTTTCAATGTTGAGGTTGTTGTTGAATGTGTTGATATTTTTCAATGTTGAGGTTGTTGTTGTTTTTCAATGTTGAGGTTGTTGCTGAATTTGTTGGTGTTTTTCAATGTTGAGGTTGTTTTTGAATTTGTTGGTGTTTTTCAATGTTGAGGTTGTTGTTGTTTTTCAATGTTGAGGTTGTTGTTGAATTTGTTGATGTTTTTCAACGTTGAGGTTGTTGTTGAATTTGTTCGTGTTTTTCAATGCTGAGGTTGTTGTTGTTTTTCAATGTTGAGGTTGTTGTTGAATTTGTTGGTGTTTTTCAATGTTGAGGTTGTTGTAGTTTTTCAATGTTGAGGTTGTTGTTGAATTTGTTTATGTTTTTCAATGTCGAGGTTGTTGTTGAATTAGTTGGTGTTTTTCAATGTTGAAGTTGTTGTTGAAATTGTTGGTGTTGTTCAATGTTGAGGTTGTTGTTGAATTTGTTGGTGTTTTTAAATGTTGAGGTTGTTGTTGAATTTGTTGGTGTTTTTCAATGTTGAGGTTGTTGTTGTTTTTCAATGTTGAGGTTGTTGATGAATTTGTTGGAGTTTTTCTTTGTTGAGGTTGTTGTTGTTGTTCAATGTGGAGGTTGTTGTTGAATTTGTTGGTGTTTTTCAATGTCGAGGTTGTTGTTGAATTTGTTGGTGTTTTTCAATGTTGAATTTGTTGTTGAATTTGTTGGTGTTTTTCAATGTTGAGGTTGTGGCTGTTTTTCAATGTTGAGGTTGTTGTTGAATTTGTTGGTGTTTTTCAATGTTGAGGTTGTTGTTGAATTTGTTGGCGTTTTTAAATGTTGAGGTTGTTGTTGAATTTGTTGGTGTTTTTCAATGTTGAGGTTGTTGTTGAATTTGTTGGTGTTTTTCAATGTTGAGGTTGTTGTTGTTTTTCAATGTTCAGGTTGTTGTTGAATTTGTTGGTGTTTTTCAATGTCGAGGTTGTTGTTGAATTTGTTGGTGTTTATCAATGTTGAGGTTGTTGTTGAATTTGTTCGTGTTTTACAATGTTGAGGTCGTTGTTGAATTTGTTGGTGTTTTTCAATGTCGAGGTTGTTGTTGAATTTGTTGGTTTTTTCAATGTTGAAGTTGTTGTTGAATCTGTTGGTGTTTTTCAATGTTGTGGTTGTTGTTGTTTTTCAATGTTGAGTTTGTTGTTGAATTTGTTGGTGTTTTTCAATTTTGAGGTTGTTGTTGTTTTTCAATGTTGAGGTTGTTGTTGAACTTGTTGGTGTTTTTCCATGTTGAGGTTTTTGTTGTTTTTCAAAGTTGAGGTTGATGTTTAATTTATTGGTATTTTTCAATGTTGAGGTTGTTGTTGAATTTGTTGGTGTTTTTCATTGTTGAGGTTGTTGTTGAATTTGTTGGTGTTTTTCAATGTTGAGGTTGTTGTTGTTTTTCAATGTTGAGGTTGTTGTTGTTTTTCAAAGTTGAGGTTGATGTTTAATTTATTGGTGTTTTTCAATGTTGAGGTTGTTGTTGAATTTGTTGGTGTTTTTCATTGTTGAGGTTGTTGTTGAATTTGTTGGTGTTTTTCAATGTTGAATTTGTTGTTGAATTTGTTGGTGTTTTTCAATGTTGAGGTTGTTGCTGTTTTTCAATGTTGAGGTTGTTGTTGAATTTGTTGGTGTTTTTCAATGTTGAGTTTGTTGTTGAATTTGTTGGCGTTTTTAAATGTTGAGGTTGTTTTTGAATTTGTTGGTGTTTTTCAATGTTGAGGTTGTTGTTGAATTTGTTGGTGTTTTTCAATGTTGAGGTTGTTGTTGTTTTTCAATGTTCAGGTTCTTGTTGAATTTGATGGTGTTTTTCAATGTCGAGATTGTTGTTGAAATTGTTGGTGTTTTTCAATGTTGCAGTTGTCGTTGAATTTGTTGGTGTTTTTCAATGTTGATGTTGTTGTTGTTTTTCAATGTTGAGGTTGCTGTTCTTTTTCAATGTTGAGGTTGTTGTTGAATTTGTTGGTGTTTTTCAATGTTGAAGTTGTTGTTGAATTTGTTGGTGTTTTTCAATGTTGAGGTTGTTGTTGTTTTTCAATGTTGAGGTTGTTGTTGTATGTGTTGGTGTTTTTCAATGTTGAGGTTGTTGTAGTTTTTCAATGTTGAGGTTGTTGTTGAATTTGTTGGTGTTTTTCAATGTCGAGGTTGTTGTTGAATTTGTTGTTGTTTTTCAATGTTGAAGTTGTTGTTGACTTTGCTTGTATTTTTCAATGTTGAGGTTGTTGTTGAATTTTTTGGCGTTTTTAAATGTTGAGGTTGTTGTTGAATTTGTTGGTGTTTTTCAATGTTGAGGTTGTTGTTGAATATGTTGGTGTTATTCAATGTCGAGGTTGTTGTTGAATTTGTTGGTTTTTTTCAATGTTGAAGTTGTTGTTGAATTTGTTGGTGTTTTTCAATGTTGAATTTGTTGGAGTTTTTCCATGTTGAGGTTGTTGTTGTTTTTCAAAGTTGAGGTTGTTGTTAAATTTGTTGGTGTTTTTCAATGTTGAGGTTGTTGTTGAATTTGTTGGTGTTTTTCATTGTTGAGGTTGTTGTTGAATTTGTTGGTGTTTTTCAACGATGAGGTTGTTGTTGTTTGTCAATGTTGAGGTTGTTGTTGAATTTGTTGGTGTTTTTCAATGTTGAGGTTGTTGTTGTTTTTCAATGTTGAGGTTGTTGTTGAATTTGTTGGTGTTTTTCAATTTCGAGGTTGTTGTTGAATTTGTTGGTGTTCTTCAATGTTGAAGTTGTTGTTGAATTTGTTGGTGTTTTTCAATATTGAGGTTGTTGTTGTTTTTCAATGTTGAGGTTGTGGTTGAATTTGTTGGTGTTTTTCAATGTTGAGGTTGTTGTTAAATTTGTTGGTGTTTTTCAATGTCGAGGTTGTTGTTGAATTTGTTGGTGTTTTTCAATGTTGAGGTTGTTGTTGAATTTGTTGGTGTTTTACAATGTTGAGGTCGTTGTTGAATTTGTTGGCGTTTTTAAATGTTGAGGTTGTTGTTGAATTTGTTGGTGTTTTTCAATGTTGAGGTTGTTGTTGAATTTGTTGGTGTTTTTCAATGTCGAGGTTGTTGTTGAATTTGTTGGTTTCTTCAATGTTGAGGTTGTTGTTGAATTTGTTGGTGTTTTTCAATGTTGTGGTTGTTGTTGTTTTTCAATGTTGAGGTTGTTGTTGAATTTGTTGGTGTTTTTCAATTTTGAGGTTGTTGTTGTTTTTCAATGTTGAGGTTGTTGTTGAATTTGTTGGTGTTTTTCCATGTTGAGGTTGTTGTTGTTTTTCAAAGTTGAGGTTGTTGCTAAATTTGTTGGTGTTTTTCAATGTTGAGGTTGTTGTTGAATTTGTTGGTGTTTTTCATTGTTGAGGTTGTTGTTGAATTTGTTGGTGTTTTTCAATGTTGAGGTTGTTGTTGCTTTTCAATGTTGAGGTTGTTGTTGAATTTGTTGGTGTTTTTCAATGTTGAGGTTGTTGTTGTTTTTCAATGTTGAGGTTGTTGTTGAATTTGTTGGTTATTTTCAATTTCGAGGTTGTTGTTGAATTTGTTGGTCTTTTTCATTGTTGAGGCTGTTGTTGAATTCGTTGGTGTTTTTCAATGTTGAGGTTGTTGTTGTTTTTCAATGTTGAGGTTGTTGTTGAATTTGTTGGTGTTTTTCAATGTTGAGGTTGTTGTTGTTTTTCAATGTTGAGGTTGTTGTTGAATTTGTTGATGTTATTCAATGTCGAGGTTGTTGTTGAATTTGTTGGTGTTTTTCAATGTTGAAGTTGTTGTTGAATTTGTTGGTGTTGTTCAATGTTGAGGTTGTTGTTGAATTTGTTGGTGTTTTTAAATGTTGAGGTTGTTGTTGAATTTGTTGGTGTTTTTCAATGTTGAGGTTGCTGTTGTTTTTCAATGTTGAGGTTGTTGTTGAATTTGTTGGTGTTTTTCTTTGTTGAGGTTGTTGTTGTTGTTCAATGTGGAGGTTGTTGTTGAATTTGTTGGTGTTTTTCAATGTTGAATTTGTTGTTGAATTTGTTGGTGTATTTCAATGTTGAGGTTGTTGCTGTTTTTCAATGTTGAGGTTGTTGTTGAATTTGTTGGTGTTTTTCAATGTTGAGGTTGTTGTTAAATTTGTTGGCGTTTTTAAATGTTGAGGTTGTTGTTGAATTTGTTGGTGTTTTTCAATGTTGAGGTTGTTGTTGAATTTGTTCGTGTTTTTCAATGTTGAGGTTGTTGTTGAATTTGTTGGTGTTGTTCAATGTCGAGGTTGTTGTTGAATTTGTTGGTTTTTTTCAATGTTGAAGTTGTTGTTGAATTTGTTGGTGTTTTTCAATGTTGAATTTGTTGGTGTTTTTCAATGTTGAGGTTGTTGTTGTTTTTCAAAGTTGAGGTTGTTGTTAAATTTGTTGGTGTTTTTCAATGTTGAGGTTGTTGTTGAATTTGTTGGTGTTTTTCATTGTTGAGGTTGTTGTTGAATGTGTTGGTGTTTTTCAATGTTGAGGTTGTTGTTGTTTTTCAATGTTGAGGTTGTTGTTGAAAATGTTGGTGTTTTTCAATGTTGAGGTTGTTGTTGTTTTTCAATGTTGAGGTTGTTGTTGAATTTGTTGGTGTTTTTCAATTTCGAGGTTGTTGTTGAATTCGTTGGTGTTCTTCAATGTTGAAGTTGTTGTTGAATTTGTTGGTGTTTTTCAATGTTGAGGTTGTTGTTGTTTTTCAATGTTGAGGTTGTTGTTGAATTTGTTGGTGTTTTTCAATGTTGAGGTTGTTGTTGAATTTGTTGGTGTTTTTCAATGTCGAGGTTGTTGTTGAATTTGTTGGTGTTTTTCAATGTTGAGGTTGTTGTTGAATTTGTTGGTGTTTTACAATGTTGAGGTCGTTGTTGAATTTGTTGGCGTTTTTAAATGTTGAGGTTGTTGTTGAATTTGTTGGTGTTTTTCAATGTTGAGGTTGTTGTTGAATTTGTTGGTGTTTTTCAATGTCGAGGTTGTTGTTGAATTTGTTGGTTTTTTCAATGTTGAAGTTGTTGTTGAATTTGTTGGTGTTTTTCAATGTTGTGGTTGTTGTTGTTTTTCAATGTTGAGGTTGTTGTTGAATTTGTTGGTGTTTTTCAATTTTGAGGTTGTTGTTGTTTTTCAATATTGAGGTTGTTGTTGAATTTGTTGGTGTTTTTCCATGTTCAGGTTGTTGTTGTTTTTCAAAGTTGAGGTTGTTGTTAAATTTGTTGGTGTTTTTCAATGTTGAGGTTGTTGTTGAATTTGTTGGTGTTTTTCATTGTTGAGGTTGTTGTTGAATTTGTTGGTGTTTTTCAATGTTGAGGTTGTTGTTGCTTTTCAATGTTGAGGTTGTTGTTGAATTTGTGGTGTTTTTCAATGTTGAGGTTGTTGTTGTTTTTCAATGTTGAGGTTGTTATTGAATTTGTTGGTTATTTTCAATTTCGAGGTTGTTGTTGAATTTGTTGGTCTTTTTCATTGTTGAGGTTGTTGTTGAATTTGTTGGTGTTTTTCAATGTTGAGGTTGTTGTTGTTTTTCAATGTTGAGGTTGTTGTTGAATTTGTTGGTGTTTTTCAATGTTGAGGTTGTTGTTGTTTTTCAATGTTGAGGTTGTTGTTGAATTTGTTGATGTTTTTCAATGTCGAGGTTGTTGTTGAATTTGTTGGTGTTTTTCAATGTTGAAGTTGTTGTTGAATTTGTTGGTGTTGTTCAATGTTGAGGTTGTTGTTGAATTTGTTGGTGTTTTTAAATGTTGAGGTTGTTGTTGAATTTGTTGGTGTTTTTCAATGTTGAGGTTGTTGTTGTTTTTCAATGTTGAGGTTGTTGTTGAATTTGTTGGTGTTTTTCTTTGTTGAGGTTGTTGTTGTTGTTCAATGTGGAGGTTGTTGTTGAATTTGTTGGTGTTTTTCAATGTCGAGGTTGTTGTTGAATTTGTTGGTGTTTTTCAATGTTGAATTTGTTGTTGAATTTGTTGGTGTTTATCAATGTTGAGGTTGTTGCTGTTTTTCAATGTTGAGGTTGTTGTTGAATTTGTTGTTGTTTTTCCACGTTGAGGTTGTTGTTGAATTTGTTGGCGTTTTTAAATGCTGAGGTTGTTGTTGAATTTGTTGGTGTTTTTCAATGTTGAGGTTGTTGTTGAATTTGTTGGTGTTTTTCAATGTTGAGATTGTTGTTGTTTTTCAATGTTCAGGTTTTTGTTGAATTTCATGGTGTTTTTCAATGTCGCGATTGTTGTTGAAATTGTTGGTGTTTTTCAATGTTGCAGTTGTCGTTGAATTTGTTGGTGTGTTTCAATGTTGAGGTTGTTGTTGTTTTTCAATGTTGAGGTTGCTGTTCTTTTTCAATGTTGAGGTTGTTGTTGAATTTGTTGGTTTTTTCAATGTTGAAGTTGTTGTTGAATTTGTTGGTGTTTTTCAATGTTGTGGTTGTTGTTGTTTTTCAATGTTGAGGTTGTTGTTGAATTTGTTGGTGTTTTTCAATTTTGAGGTTGTTGTTGTTTTTCAATATAGAGGTTGTTGTTGAATTTGTTGGTGTTTTTCCATGTTCAGGTTGTTGTTGTTTTTCAAAGTTGAGGTTGTTGTTAAATTTGTTGGTGTTTTTCAATGTTGAGGTTGTTGTTGAATTTGTTGGTGTTTTTCATTGTTGAGGTTGTTGTTGAATTTGTTGGTGTTTTTCAATGTTGAGGTTGTTGTTGCTTTTCAATGTTGAGGTTGTTGTTGAATTTGTGGTGTTTTTCAATGTTGAGGTTGTTGTTGTTTTTCAATGTTGAGGTTGTTATTGAATTTGTTGGTTATTTTCAATTTCGAGGTTGTTGTTGAATTTGTTGGTCTTTTTCATTGTTGAGGTTGTTGTTGAATTTATTGGTGTTTTTCAATGTTGAGGTTGTTGTTGTTTTTCAATGTTGAGGTTGTTGTTGAATTTGTTGGTGTTTTTCAATGTTGAGGTTGTTGTTGTTTTTCAATGTTGAGTTTGTTGTTGAATTTGTTGATGTTTTTCAATGTCGAGGTTGTTGTTGAATTTGTTGGTGTTTTTCAATGTTGAAGTTGTTGTTGAATTTGTTGGTGTTGTTCAATGTTGAGGTTGTTGTTGAATTTGTTGGTGTTTTTAAATGTTGAGGTTGTTGTTGAATTTGTTGGTGTTTTTCAATGTTGAGGTTGTTGTTGTTTTTCAATGTTGAGGTTGTTGTTGAATTTGTTGGTGTTTTTCTTTGTTGAGGTTGTTGTTGTTGTTCAATGTGGAGGTTGTTGTTGAATTTGTTGGTGTTTTTCAATGTCGAGGTTGTTGTTGAATTTGTTGGTGTTTTTCAATGTTGAATTTGTTGTTGAATTTGTTGGTGTTTATCAATGTTGAGGTTGTTGCTGTTTTTCAATGTTGAGGTTGTTGTTGAATTTGTTGTTGTTTTTCCACGTTGAGGTTGTTGTTGAATTTGTTGGTGTTTTTCAATGTTGAGGTTGTTGTTGAATTTGTTGGTGTTTTTCAATGTTGAGGTTGTTGTTGTTTTTCAAAGTTGAGGTTCTTGTTAAATTTGTTGGTGTTTTTCAATGTTGAGGTTGTTGTTGAATTTGTTGGTGTTTTTCATTGTTGAGGTTGTTGTTGAATTTGTTGGTGTTTTTCAATGTTGAGGTTGTTGTTGTTTTTCAATGTTGAGGTTGCTGTTGAATTTGTTGGTGTTTTTCAATGTTGAGGTTGTTGTTGTTTTTCAATGTTGAGGTTGTTGTTGAATTTGTTGGTGTTTTTCAATTTCGAGGTTGTTGTTGAATTTGTTGGTGTTCTTCAATGTTGAAGTTGTTGTTGAATTTGTTGGTGTTTTTCAATGTTGAGGTTGTTGTTGTTTTTCAATGTTGAGGTTGTTGTTGAATTTGTTGGTGTTTTTCAATGTTGAGGTTGTTGTTGAATTTGTTGGTGTTTTTCAATGTCGAGGTTGTTGTTGAATTTGTTGGTGTTTTTCAATGTTGAGGTTGTTGTTGAATTTGTTGGTGTTTTACAATGTTGAGGTCGTTGTTGAATTTGTTGGCGTTTTTAAATGTTGAGGTTGTTGTTGAATTTGTTGGTGTTTTTCAATGTTGAGGTTGTTGTTGAATTTGTTGGTGTTTTTCAATGTCGAGGTTGTTGTTGAATTTGTTGGTTTCTTCAATGTTGAGGTTGTTGTTGAATTTATTGGTGTTTTTCAATGTCGAGGTTGTTGTTGAATTTGTTGGTTTCTTCAATGTTGAGGTTGTTGTTGAAAATGTTGGTGTTTTTCAATGTTGAGGTTGTTGTTGTTTTTCAATGTTGAGGTTGTTGTTGAATTTGTTGGTGTTTTTCAATTTCGAGGTTGTTGTTGAATTTGTTGGTGTTCTTCAATGTTGAAGTTGTTGAATTTGTTGGAGTTTTTCAATGTTGAGGTTGTTGCTGTTTTTCAATGTTGAGGTTGTTGTTGAATTTGTTGGTGTTTTTCAATGTTGAGGTTGTTGTTGAATTTGTTGGTGTTTTTCAATGTCGAGGTTGTTGTTGAATTTGTTGGTGTTTTTCAATGTTGAGGTCGTTGTTGAATTTGTTGGTGTTTTTAAATGTTGAGGTTGTTGTTGAATTTGTTGGTGTTTTTCAATGTTGAGGTTGTTGTTGAATTTGTTGGTGTTTTTCAAAGTCGAGGTTGTTGTTGAATTTGTTGGTTTTTTCAATGTTGAAGTTGTTGTTGAATTTGTTGGTGTTTTTCAATGTTGTGGTTGTTGTTGTTTTTCAATGTTGAGGTTGTTGTTGAATTTGTTGGTGTTTTTCAATTTTGAGGTTGTTGTTGTTTTTCAATATTGATGTTGTTGTTGAATTTGTTGGTGTTTTTCCATGTTCAGGTTGTTGTTGTTTTTCAAAGTTGAGGTTGTTGTTAAATTTGTTGGTGTTTTTCAATGTTGAGGTTGTTGTTGAATTTGTTGGTGTTTTTCATTGTTGAGGTTGTTGTTGAATTTGTTGGTGTTTTTCAATGTTGAGGTTGTTGTTGCTTTTCAATGTTGAGGTTGTTGTTGAATTTGTGGTGTTTTTCAATGTTGAGGTTGTTGTTGTTTTTCAATGTTGAGGTTGTTATTGAATTTGTTGGTTATTTTCAATTTCGAGGTTGTTGTTGAATTTGTTGTTCTTTTTCATTGTTGAGGTTGTTGTTGAATTTGTTGGTGTTTTTCAATGTTGAGGTTGTTGTTGTTTTTCAATGTTGAGGTTGTTGTTGAATTTGTTGGTGTTTTTCAATGTTGAGGTTGTTGTTGTTTTTCAATGTTGAGGTTGTTGTTGAATTTGTTGATGTTTTTCAATGTCGAGGTTGTTGTTGAATTTGTTGCTGTTTTTCAATGTTGAAGTTGTTGTTGAATTTGTTGGTGTTGTTCAATGTTGAGGTTGTTGTTGAATTTGTTGGAGTTTTTAAATGTTGAGGTTGTTGTTGAATTTGTTGGTGTTTTTCAATGCTGAGGTTGTTGTTGTTTTTCAATGTTGAGGTTGTTGTTGAATTTGTTGGTGTTTTTCTTTGTTGAGGTTGTTGTTGTTGTTCAATGTGGAGGTTGTTGTTGAATTTGTTGGTGTTTTTCAATGTCGAGGTTGTTGTTGAATTTGTTGGTGTTTTTCAATGTTGAATTTTTTGTTGAATTTGTTGGTGTTTATCAATGTTGAGGTTGTTGCTGTTTTTCAATGTTGAGGTTGTTGTTGAATTTGTTGTTGTTTTTCCACGTTGAGGTTGTTGTTGAATTTGTTGGCGTTTTTAAATGCTTAGGTTGTTGTTGAATTTGTTGGTGTTTTTCAATGTTGAGGTTGTTGTTGAATTTGTTGGTGTTTTTCAATGTTGAGATTGTTGTTGTTTTTCAATGTTCAGGTTTTTGTTGAATTTCATGGTGTTTTTCAATGTCGCGATTGTTGTTGAAATTGTTGGTGTTTTTCAATGTTGCAGTTGTCGTTGAATTTGTTGGTGTGTTTCAATGTTGAGGTTGTTGTTGTTTTTCAATGTTGAGGTTGCTGTTCTTTTTCAATGTTGAGGTTGTTGTTGAATTTGTTGGTTTTTTCAATGTTGAAGTTGTTGTTGAATTTGTTGGTGTTTTTCAATGTTGTGGTTGTTGTTGTTTTTCAATGTTGAGGTTGTTGTTGAATTTGTTGGTGTTTTTCAATTTTGAGGTTGTTGTTGTTTTTCAATATTGAGGTTGTTGTTGAATTTGTTGGTGTTTTTCCATGTTCAGGTTGTTGTTGTTTTTCAAAGTTGAGGTTGTTGTTAAATTTGTTGGTGTTTTTCAATGTTGAGGTTGTTGTTGAATTTGTTGGTGTTTTTCATTGTTGAGGTTGTTGTTGAATTTGTTGGTGTTTTTCAATGTTGAGGTTGTTGTTGCTTTTCAATGTTGAGGTTGTTGTTGAATTTGTGGTGTTTTTCAATGTTGAGGTTGTTGTTGTTTTTCAATGTTGAGGTTGTTATTGAATTTGTTGGTTATTTTCAATTTCGAGGTTGTTGTTGAATTTGTTGGTCTTTTTCGTTGTTAAGGTTGTTGTTGAATTTGTTGGTGTTTTTCAATGTTGAGGTTGTTGTTGTTTTTCAATGTTGAGGTTGTTGTTGAATTTGTTGGTGTTTTTCAATGTTGAGGTTGTTGTTGTTTTTCAATGTTGAGTTTGTTGTTGAATTTGTTGATGTTTTTCAATGTCGAGGTTGTTGTTGAATTTGTTGGTGTTTTTCAATGTTGAAGTTGTTGTTGAATTTGTTGGTGTTGTTCAATGTTGAGGTTGTTGTTGAATTCGTTGGTGTTTTTAAATGTTGAGGTTGTTGTTGAATTTGTTGGTGTTTTTCAAAGTTGAGGTTGTTGTTGTTTTTCAATGTTGAGGTTGTTGTTGAATTTGTTGGTTTTTTTCTTTGTTGAGGTTGTTGTTGTTGTTCAATGTGGAGGTTGTTGTTGAATTTGTTGGTGTTTTTCAATGTCGAGGTTGTTGTTGAATTTGTTGGTGTTTTTCAAAGTTGAATTTGTTGTTGAATTTGTTGGTGTTTATCAATGTTGAGGTTGTTGCTGTTTTTCAATGTTGAGGTTGTTGTTGAATTTGTTGTTGTTTTTCCACGTTGAGGTTGTTGTTGAATTTGTTGGCGTTTTTAAATGCTGAGGTTGTTGTTGAATTTGTTGGTGTTTTTCAATGTTGAGGTTGTTGTTGAATTTGTTGGTGTTTTTCAATGTTGAGGTTGTTGTTGAATTTGTTGGTGTTTTTCATTGTTGAGGTTGTTGTTGAATTTGTTGGTGTTTTTCAATGTTGAGGTTGTTGTTGTTTTTCAATGTTGAGGTTGCTGTTGAATTTGTTGGTGTTTTTCAATGTTGAGGTTGTTGTTGTTTTTCAATGTTGAGGTTGTTGTTGAATTTGTTGGTGTTTTTCAATTTCGAGGTTGTTGTTGAATTTGTTGGTGTTCTTCAATGTTGAAGTTGTTGTTGAATTTGTTGGTGTTTTTCAATGTTGAGGTTGTTGTTGTTTTTCAATGTTGAGGTTGTTGTTGAATTTGTTGGTGTTTTTCAATGTTGAGGTTGTTGTTGAATTTGTTGGTGTTTTTCAATGTCGAGGTTGTTGTTGAATTTGTTGGTGTTTTTCAATGTTGAGGTTGTTGTTGAATTTGTTGGTGTTTTACAATGTTGAGGTCGTTGTTGAATTTGTTGGCGTTTTTAAATGTTGAGGTTGTTGTTGAATTTGTTGGTGTTTTTCAATGTTGAGGTTGTTGTTGAATTTGTTGGTGTTTTTCAATGTCGAGGTTGTTGTTGAATTTGTTGGTTTCTTCAATGTTGAGGTTGTTGTTGAATTTGTTGGTGTTTTTCAATGTTGTGGTTGTTGTTGTTTTTCAATGTTGAGGTTGTTGTTGAATTTGTTGGTGTTTTTCAATTTTGAGGTTGTTGTTGTTTTTCAATGTTGAGGTTGTTGTTGAATTTGTTGGTGTTTTTCCATGTTGAGGTTGTTGTTGTTTTTCAAAGTTGAGGTTGTTGCTAAATTTGTTGGTGTTTTTCAATGTTGAGGTTGTTGTTGAATTTGTTGGTGTTTTTCATTGTTGAGGTTGTTGTTGAATTTGTTGGTGTTTTTCAATGTTGAGGTTGTTGTTGCTTTTCAATGTTGAGGTTGTTGTTGAATTTGTTGGTGTTTTTCAATGTTGAGGTTGTTGTTGTTTTTCAATGTTGAGGTTGTTGTTGAATTTGTTGGTTATTTTCAATTTCGAGGTTGTTGTTGAATTTGTTGGTCTTTTTCATTGTTGAGGTTGTTGTTGAATTTGTTGGTGTTTTTCAATGTTGAGGTTGTTGTTATTTTTCAATGTTGAGGTTGTTGTTGAATTTGTTGGTGTTTTTCAATGTTGAGGTTGTTGTTGTTTTTCAATGTTGAGGTTGTTGTTGAATTTGTTGATGTTATTCAATGTCGAGGTTGTTGTTGAATTTGTTGGTGTTTTTCAATGTTGAAGTTGTTGTTGAATTTGTTGGTGTTGTTCAATGTTGAGGTTGTTGTTGAATTTGTTGGTGTTTTTAAATGTTGAGGTTGTTGTTGAATTTGTTGGTGTTTTTCAATGTTGAGGTTGTTGTTGTTTTTCAATGTTGAGGTTGTTGTTGAATTTGTTGGTGTTTTTCTTTGTTGAGGTTGTTGTTGTTGTTCAATGTGGAGGTTGTTGTTGAATTTGTTGGTGTTTTTCAATGTCGAGGTTGTTGTTGAATTTGTTGGTGTTTTTCAATGTTGAATTTGTTGTTGAATTTGTTGGTGTATTTCAATGTTGAGGTTGTTGCTGTTTTTCAATGTTGAGGTTGTTGTTGAATTTGTTGGTGTTTTTCAATGTTGAGGTTGTTGTTGAATTTGTTGGCGTTTTTAAATGCTGAGGTTGTTGTTGAATTTGTTGGTGTTTTTCAATGTTGAGGTTGTTGTTGAATTTGTTGGTGTTTTTCAATGTTGAGGTTGCTGTTCTTTTTCAATGTTGAGGTTGTTGTTGAATTTGTTGGTGTTTTTCAATGTTGAAGTTGTTGTTGAATTTGTTGGTGTTTTTCAATGTTGAGGTTGTTGTTGAATTTGTTCGTGTTGTTCAATGTCGAGGTTGTTGTTGAATTTGTTGGTTTTTTACAATGTTGAAGTTGTTGTTGAATTTGTTGGTGTTTTTCAATGTTGAATTTGTTGGTGTTTTTCAATGTTGAGGTTGTTGTTGTTTTTCAAAGTTGAGGTTGTTGTTAAATTTGTTGGTGTTTTTCAATGTTGAGGTTGTTGTTGAATTTGTGGGTGTTTTTCATTGTTGAGGTTGTTGTTGAATTTGTTGGTGTTTTTCAATGTTGAGGTTGTTGTTGTTTTTCAATGTTGAGGTTGTTGTTGAATTTGTTGGTGTTTTTCAATGTTGAGGTTGTTGTTGTTTTTCAATGTTGAGGTTGTTGTTGAATTTGTTGGTGTTTTTCAATTTCGAGGTTGTTGTTGAATTTGTTGGTGTTCTTCAATGTTGAAGTTGTTGTTGAATTTGTTGGTGTTTTTCAATGTTGAGGTTGTTGTTGTTTTTCAATGTTGAGGTTGTTGTTGAATTTGTTGGTGTTTTTCAATGTTGAGGTTGTTGTTGAATTTGTTGGTGTTTTTCAATGTCGAGGTTGTTGTTGAATTTGTTGGTGTTTTTCAATGTTGAGGTTGTTGTTGTTTTTCAATGTTGAGGTTGTTGTTGAATTTGTTGGTGTTTTTCCATGTTGAGGTTGTTGTTGTTTTTCAAAGTTGAGGTTGTTGCTAAATTTGTTGGTGTTTTTCAATGTTGAGGTTGTTGTTGAATTTGTTGGTGTTTTTCATTGTTGAGGTTGTTGTTGAATTTGTTGGTGTTTTTCAATGTTGAGGTTGTTGTTGCTTTTCAATGTTGAGGTTGTTGTTGAATTTGTTGGTGTTTTTCAATGTTGAGGTTGTTGTTGTTTTTCAATGTTGAGGTTGTTGTTGAATTTGTTGGTTATTTTCAATTTCGAGGTTGTTGTTGAATTTGTTGGTCTTTTTCATTGTTGAGGTTGTTGTTGAATTTGTTGGTGTTTTTCAATGTTGAGGTTGTTGTTATTTTTCAATGTTGAGGTTGTTGTTGAATTTGTTGGTGTTTTTCAATGTTGAGGTTGTTGTTGTTTTTCAATGTTGAGGTTGTTGTTGAATTTGTTGATGTTATTCAATGTCAAGGTTGTTGTTGAATTTGTTGGTGTTTTTCAATGTTGAAGTTGTTGTTGAATTTGTTGGTGTTGTTCAATGTTGAGGTTGTTGTTGAATTTGTTGGTGTTTTTAAATGTTGAGGTTGTTGTTGAATTTGTTGGTGTTTTTCAATGTTGAGGTTGTTGTTGTTTTTCAATGTTGAGGTTGTTGTTGAATTTGTTGGTGTTTTTCTTTGTTGAGGTTGTTGTTGTTGTTCAATGTGGAGGTTGTTGTTGAATTTGTTGGTGTTTTTCAATGTCGAGGTTGTTGTTGAATTTGTTGGTGTTTTTCAATGTTGAATTTGTTGTTGAATTTGTTGGTGTATTTCAATGTTGAGGTTGTTGCTGTTTTTCAATGTTGAGGTTGTTGTTGAATTTGTTGGTGTTTTTCAATGTTGAGGTTGTTGTTGAATTTGTTGGCGTTTTTAAATGCTGAGGTTGTTGTTGAATTTGTTGGTGTTTTTCAATGTTGAGGTTGTTGTTGAATTTGTTGGTGTTTTTCAATGTTGAGGTTGCTGTTCTTTTTCAATGTTGAGGTTGTTGTTGAATTTGTTGGTGTTTTTCAATGTTGAAGTTGTTGTTGAATTTGTTGGTGTTTTTCAATGTTGAGGTTGTTGTTGAATTTGTTCGTGTTGTTCAATGTCGAGGTTGTTGTTGAATTTGTTGGTTTTTTACAATGTTGAAGTTGTTGTTGAATTTGTTGGTGTTTTTCAATGTTGAATTTGTTGGTGTTTTTCAATGTTGAGGTTGTTGTTGTTTTTCAAAGTTGAGGTTGTTGTTAAATTTGTTGGTGTTTTTCAATGTTGAGGTTGTTGTTGAATTTGTGGGTGTTTTTCATTGTTGAGGTTGTTGTTGAATTTGTTGGTGTTTTTCAATGTTGAGGTTGTTGTTGTTTTTCAATGTTGAGGTTGTTGTTGAATTTGTTGGTGTTTTTCAATGTTGAGGTTGTTGTTGTTTTTCAATGTTGAGGTTGTTGTTGAATTTGTTGGTGTTTTTCAATTTCGAGGTTGTTGTTGAATTTGTTGGTGTTCTTCAATGTTGAAGTTGTTGTTGAATTTGTTGGTGTTTTTCAATGTTGAGGTTGTTGTTGTTTTTCAATGTTGAGGTTGTTGTTGAATTTGTTGGTGTTTTTCAATGTTGAGGTTGTTGTTGAATTTGTTGGTGTTTTTCAATGTCGAGGTTGTTGTTGAATTTGTTGGTGTTTTTCAATGTTGAGGTTGTTGTTGAATTTGTTGGTGTTTTACAATGTTGAGGTCGTTGTTGAATTTGTTGGCGTTTTTAAATGTTGAGGTTGTTGTTGAATTTGTTGGTGTTTTTCAACGTTGAGGTTGTTGTTGAATTTGTTGGTGTTTTTCAATGTCGAGGTTGTTGTTGAATTTGTTGGTTTTTTCAATGTTGAAGTTGTTGTTGAATTTGTTGGTGTTTTTCAGTGTTGTGGTTGTTGTTGTTTTTCAATGTTGAGGTTGTTGTTGAATTTGTTGGTGTTTTTCAATTTTGAGGTTGTTGTTGTTTTTCAATATTGAGGTTGTTGTTGAATTTGTTGGTGTTTTTCCATGTTCAGGTTGTTGTTGTTTTTCAAAGTTGAGGTTGTTGTTAAATTTGTTGGTGTTTTTCAATGTTGAGGTTGTTGTTGAATTTGTTGGTGTTTTTCATTGTTGAGGTTGTTGTTGAATTTGTTGGTGTTTTTCAATGTTGAGGTTGTTGTTGCTTTTCAATGTTGAGGTTGTTGTTGAATTTGTGGTGTTTTTCAATGTTGAGGTTGTTGTTGTTTTTCAATGTTGAGGTTGTTATTGAATTTGTTGGTTATTTTCAATTTCGAGGTTGTTGTTGAATTTGTTGGTCTTTTTCATTGTTGAGGTTGTTGTTGAATTTGTTGGTGTTTTTCAATGTTGAGGTTGTTGTTGTTTTTCAATGTTGAGGTTGTTGTTGAATTTGTTGGTGTTTTTCAATGTTGAGGTTGTTGTTGTTTTTCAATGTTGAGTTTGTTGTTGAATTTGTTGATGTTTTTCAATGTCGAGGTTGTTGTTGAATTTGTTGGTGTTTTTCAATGTTGAAGTTGTTGTTGAATTTGTTGGTTATTTTCAATTTCGAGGTTGTTGTTGAATTTGTTGGTCTTTTTCATTGTTGAGGTTGTTGTTGAATTTGTTGGTGTTTTTAAATGTTGAGGTTGTTGTTGAATTTGTTGGTGTTTTTCAATGTTGAGGTTGTTGTTGTTTTTCAATGTTGAGGTTGTTGTTGAATTTGTTGGTGTTTTTCTTTGTTGAGGTTGTTGTTGTTGTTCAATGTGGAGGTTGTTGTTGAATTTGTTGGTGTTTTTCAATGTCGAGGTTGTTGTTGAATTTGTTGGTGTTTTTCAATGTTGAATTTGTTGTTGAATTTGTTGGTGTTTATCAATGTTGAGGTTGTTGCTGTTTTTCAATGTTGAGGTTGTTGTTGAATTTGTTGTTGTTTTTCCACGTTGAGGTTGTTGTTGAATTTGTTGGCGTTTTTAAATGCTGAGGTTGTTGTTGAATTTGTTGGTGTTTTTCAATGTTGAGGTTGTTGTTGAATTTGTTGGTGTTTTTCAATGTTGAGATTGTTGTTGTTTTTCAATGTTCAGGTTTTTCTTGAATTTCATGGTGTTTTTCAATGTCGCGATTGTTGTTGAAATTGTTGGTGTTTTTCAAAGTTGCAGTTGTCGTTGAATTTGTTGGTGTGTTTCAATGTTGAGGTTGTTGTTGTTTTTCAATGTTGAGGTTGCTGTTCTTTTTCAATGTTGAGGTTGTTGTTGAATTTGTTGGTTTTTTCAATGTTGAAGTTGTTGTTGAATTTGTTGGTGTTTTTCAATGTTGTGGTTGTTGTTGTTTTTCAATGTTGAGGTTGTTGTTGAATTTGTTGGTGTTTTTCAATTTTGAGGTTGTTGTTGTTTTTCAATATTGAGGTTGTTGTTGAATTTGTTGGTGTTTTTCCATGTTCAGGTTGTTGTTGTTTTTCAAAGTTGAGGTTGTTGTTAAATTTGTTGGTGTTTTTCAATGTTGAGGTTGTTGTTGAATTTGTTGGTGTTTTTCATTGTTGAGGTTGTTGTTGAATTTGTTGGTGTTTTTCAATGTTGAGGTTGTTGTTGCTTTTCAATGTTGAGGTTGTTGTTGAATTTGTGGTGTTTTTCAATGTTGAGGTTGTTGTTGTTTTTCAATGTTGAGGTTGTTATTGAATTTGTTGGTTATTTTCAATTTCGAGGTTGTTGTTGAATTTGTTGGTCTTTTTCATTGTTGAGTTTGTTGTTGAATTTGTTGGTGTTTTTCAATGTTGAGGTTGTTGTTGTTTTTCAATGTTGAGGTTGTTGTTGAATTTGTTGGTGTTTTTCAATGTTGAGGTTGTTGTTGTTTTTCAATGTTGAGGTTGTTGTTGAATTTGTTGATGTTTTTCAATGTCGAGGTTGTTGTTGAATTTGTTGGTGTTTTTCAATGTTGAAGTTGTTGTTGAATTTGTTGGTGTTGTTCAATGTTGAGGTTGTTGTTGAATTTGTTGGTGTTTTTAAATGTTGAGGTTGTTGTTGAATTTGTTGGTGTTTTTCAATGGTGAGGTTGTTGTTGTTTTTCAATGTTGAGGTTGTTGTTGAATTTGTTGGTGTTTTTCTTTGTTGAGGTTGTTGTTGTTGTTCAATGTGGAGGTTGTTGTTGAATTTGTTGGTGTTTTTCAATGTCGAGGTTGTTGTTGAATTTGTTGGTGTTTTTCAATGTTGAATTTGTTGTTGAATTTGTTGTTGTTTATCAATGTTGAGGTTGTTGCTGTTTTTCAATGTTGAGGTTGTTGTTGAACTTGTTGTTGTTTTTCCACGTTGAGGTTGTTGTTGAATTTGTTGGCGTTTTTAAATGCTGAGGTTGTTGTTGAATTTGTTGGTGTTTTTCAATGTTGAGGTTGTTGTTGAATTTGTTGGTGTTTTTCAATGTTGAGGTTGTTGTTGTTTTTCAATGTTCAGGTTGTTGTTGAATTTCATGGTGTTTTTCAATGTTGAGGTTGTTGTTGTTTTTCAATGTTGAGGTTGCTGTTCTTTTTCAATGTTGAGGTTGTTGTTGAATTTGTTGGTGTTTTTCAATGTTGAAGTTGTTGTTGAATTTGTTGGTGTTTTTCAATGTCGAGGTTGTTGTTGAATTTGTTGGTGTTTTTCAATGTTGAAGTTGTTGTTGAATTTGTATGTGTTTTTCAATGTTGAGGTTGTTGTTGAATTTCTTGCTGTTTTTCAATGTTGAGGTTGTTGTTGTTCTTAAATGTTGAGGTTATTGTTGAATTTGTTGGTGTTTTTCAATTTTGAGGTTGTTGTTGTTTTTCAATGTTGAGGTTGTTGTTGAATTTGTTGGTGTTTTTCAATGTTGAGGTTCTGTTGTTTTTCAATGTTGAGGTTGTTGTTGAATTTGTTGGTGTTTTTCAACGTTGAGGTTGTTGTTGAATTTGTTCGTGCTTTTCAATGCTCAGGTTGTTGTTGTTTTTCAATGTTGAGGTTGTTGTTGAATTTGTTGGTGTTTTTCAATGTTGAGGTTGTTGTAGTTTTTCAATGTTGAGGTTGTTGTTGAATGTGTTGATGTTTTTCAATGTTGAGGTTGTTGTTGTTTTTCAATGTTGAGGTTGTTGTTGAATTTGTTGGTGTTTTTCAATGTTGAGGTTGTTGTTGTTTTTCAATGTTGAGGTTGTTGTTGAATTTGTCGGTGTTTTTCAACGTTGAGGTTGTTGTTGAATTTGTTCGTGTTTTTCAATGCTGAGGTTGTTGTTGTTTTTCAATGTTGAGGTTGTTGTTGAATTTGTTGGTGTTTTTCAATGTTGAGGTTGTTGCTGTTTTTCAATGTTGAGGTTGTTGTTGAATTTGTTGGTGTTTTTCAATGTTGAGGTTGTTGTTGAATTTGTTGGTGTTTTTCAATGTCGAGGTTGTTGTTGAATTTGTTGGTGTTTTTCAATGTTGAGGTTGTTGTTGAATTTGTTGGTGTTTTACAATGTTGAGGTCGTTGTTGAATTTGTTGGCGTTTTTAAATGTTGAGGTTGTTGTTGAATTTGTTGGTGTTTTTCAATGTTGAGGTTGTTGTTGAATTTGTTGGTGTTTTTCAACGTCGAGTTTGTTGTTGAATTTGTTGGTTTTTTCAATGTTGAAGTTGTTGTTGAATTTGTTGGTGTTTTTCAATGTTGTGGTTGTTGTTGTTTTTCAATGTTGAGGTTGTTGTTGAATTTGTTGCTGTTTTTCAATTTTGAGGTTGTTGTTGTTTTTCAATGTTGAGGTTGTTGTTGAATTTGTTGGTGTTTTTCCATCTTGAGGTTGTTGTTGTTTTTCAAAGTTGAGGTTGTTGTTAAATTTGTTGGTGTTTTTCAATGTTGAGGTTGTTGTTGAATTTGTTGGTGTTTTTCATTGTTGAGGTTGTTGTTGAATTTGTTGGTTTTTTTCAATGTTGATGTTGTTGTTGCTTTTCAATGTTGAGGTTGTTCAAGAATTTGTTGGTGTTTTTCAATGTTGAGGTTGTTGTTGTTTTTCAATGTTGAGGTTGTTGTTGAATTTGTTGGTTATTTTCAATTTCGAGGTTGTTGTTGAATTTGTTGGTGTTTTTCATTGTTGAGGTTGTTGTTGAATTTGTTGGTGTTTTTCAATGTTGAGGTTGTTGTTGTTTTTCAATGTTGAGGTTGTTGTTGAATTTGTTGGTGTTTTTCAATTTCGAGGTTGTTGTTGAATTTGTTGGTGTTTTTCAATGTTGAAGTTGCTGTTGAATTTGTTGGTGTTTTTCAATGTTGAGGTTGTTGTTGTTTTTCAATGTTGAGGTTGTTGTTGAATTTGTTGGTGTTTTTCAATGTTGAGGTTGTTGTTTTTCAATGTTCAGGTTGTTGTTGTTTTTCAATGTTGAAGTTGTTGCTGAATTTGTTGGTGTTTTTCAATGTTGAGGTTGTTGTTGTTTTTCAATGTTGAGGTTGTTGTTGTATTTGTTGTTGGTTTTCAATGTTGAGGTTTTTGTAGTTTTTCAATGTTGAGGTTGTTGTTGAATTTGTTGGTGTTTTTCAATGTCGAGGTTGTTGTTGAATTTGTTGGTGTTTTTCAATGTTGAAGTTGTTGTTGAATTTGTTAGTGTTTTTCAATGTTGAGGTTGTTGTTGAATTTGTTGGTGTTTTTCAATGTTGAGGTTGTTGTTCAATTTGTTGGTGTTTTTCAATTTTGAGGTTGTTGTTGTTTTTCAATGTTGAGGTTGTTGTTGAATTTGTTGGTGTTTTTCCATGTTGAGGTTGTTGTTGTTTTTCAAAGTTGAGGTTGTTGTTAAATTTGTTGGTGTTTTTCAATGTTGAGGTTGTTGTTGCTTTTCAATGTTGAGGTTGTTGTGGAATTTGTTGGTGTTTTTCAATGTTGAGGTTGTTGTTGTTTTTCAATGTTGATTTTGTTGTTGAACTTGTTGGTTATTTTCAATTTCGAGGTTGTTGTTGAATTTGTTGGTGTTTTTCCATGTTGAAGTTTTTGAATTTGTTGGTGTTTTTCAATGTTGAGGTTGTTGTTGTTTTTCAATGTTGAGGTTGTTGTTGAATTTGTTGGTGTTTTTCAATGTTGAGGTTGTTGCTGTTTTTCAATGTTGAGGTTGTTGTTGAATTTGTTGGTGTTTTTCAACGTTGAGGTTGTTGTTGAATTTGTTCGTGTTTTTCAATGCTCAGGTTGTTGTTGTTTTTCAATGTTGAGGTTGTTGTTGAATTTGTTTGTGTTTTTCAATGTTGAGGTTGTTGTAGTTTTTCAATGTTGAGGTTGTTGTTGAATGTGTTGATGTTTTTCAATGTTGAGGTTGTTGTTGTTTTTCAATGTTGAAGTTGTTGCTGAATTTGTTGGTGTTTTTCAATGTTGAGGTTGTTGTTGAATTTGTTGGTGTTTTTCAATGTTGAGGTTGTTGTTGTTTTTCAATGTTGAGGTTGTTGTTGAATTTGTTGGTGTTGTTCTTCGTTGAGGTTGTTGTTGAATTTGTTCGTGTTTTTCAATGCTGAGGTTGTTGTTGTTTTTCAATGTTGAGGTTGTTGTTGAATTTGTTGGTGTTTTTCAATGTTGAGGTTGTTGTAGTTTTACAATGTTGAGGTTGTTGTTGAATTTGTTGATGTTTTTCAAGGTCGAGGTTGTTGTTGAATTTGTTGGTGTTTTTCAATGTTGAAGGTGTTGTTGAATTTGTTGGTGTTTTTCATTGTTGAGGTTGTTGTTGAATTTGGTGGTGTTTTTCAATGTTGAGGTTGTTGTTGCTTTTTAATGTTGAGGTTGTTGTTGAATTTGTTGGTTTTTTTCCATGTTGAAGTTGTTGAATTTGTTGGTGTTTTTCAATGTTGAGGTTGTTGTTGTTTTTCAGTGTTGAGGTTGTTGTTGAATTTGTTGGTTTTTTTCAATGTTGAGGTTGTTGTTGTTTTTCAATGTTGAGGTTGTTGTTGAATTTGTTGGTGTTTTTCAACGTTGAGGTTGTTGTTGAATTTGTTCGTGTTTTTCAATGCTCAGGTTGTTGTTGTTTTTCAATGTTGAGGTTGTTGTTGAATTTGTTGGTGTTTTTCAATGTTGAGGTTGTTGTAGTTTTTCAATGTTGACGTTGTTGTTGAATGTGTTGATGTTTTTCAATGTTGAGGTTGTTGTTGTTTTTCAATGTTGTGGTTGTTGTTGAATTTGTTGGTGTTTTTCAACGTTGAGGTTGTTGTTGAATTTGTTCGTGTTTTTCAATGCTGAGGTTGTTTTTGTTTTTCAATGTTGAGGTTGTTGTTGAATTTGTTGGTGTTTTTCAATGTTGAGGTTGTTGTAGTTTTTCAATGTTGAGGTTCTTGTTGAATTTGTTGATGTTTTTCAATGTCGAGGTTGTTCTTGAATTTGCTGGTGTTTTTAAATGTTGAGGTTGTTGTTGAATTTATTGGTGTTTTTCAATGTTGAGGTTGTTGTTGATTTTCAATGTTGAGGTTGTTGTTGAATTTGTTGGTGTTTTTCAATGTCGAGGTTGTTGTTGAATTTGTTGGTGTTTTTCAATGTTGAATTTGCTGTTGAATTTGTTGGTGTTTTTCAATGTTGAGGTTGTTGCTGTTTTTCAATGTTGAGGTTGTTGTTGAATTTGTTGGTGTTTTTCAATGTTGAGGTTGTTGTTGAATTTGTTGGCGTTTTTAAATGTTGAGGTTGTTGTTGAATTTGTTGGTGTTTTTCAATGTTGAGGTTGTTGTTGAATTTGTTGGTGTTTTTCACTGTTGAGGTTGTTGTTGCTTTTCAATGTTGAGGTTGTTGTGGAATTTGTTGGTGTTTTTCAATGTTGAGGTTGTTGTTGTTTTTCAATGTTGAGGTTGTTGTTGAACTTGTTGGTTATTTTCAATTTCGAGGTTGTTGTTGAATTTGTTGGTGTTTTTCCATGTTGAAGTTTTTGAATTTGTTGGTGTTTTTCAATGTTGAGGTTGTTGTTGTTTTTCAATGTTGAGGTTGTTGTTGAATTTGTTGGTGTTTTTCAATGTTGAGGTTGTTGCTGTTTTTCAATGTTGAGGTTGTTGTTGAATTTGTTGGTGTTTTTCAACGTTGAGGTTGTTGTTGAATTTGTTCGTGTTTTTCAATGCTCAGGTTGTTGTTGTTTTTCAATGTTGAGGTTGTTGTTGAATTTGTTTGTGTTTTTCAATGTTGAGGTTGTTGTAGTTTTTCAATGTTGAGGTTGTTGTTGAATGTGTTGATGTTTTTCAATGTTGAGGTTGTTGTTGTTTTTCAATGTTGAAGTTGTTGCTGAATTTGTTGGTGTTTTTCAATGCTGAGGTTGTTGTTGAATTTGTTGGTGTTTTTCAATGTTGAGGTTGTTGTTGTTTTTCAATGTTGAGGTTGTTGTTGAATTTGTTGGTGTTGTTCTTCGTTGAGGTTGTTGTTGAATTTGTTCGTGTTTTTCAATGCTGAGGTTGTTGTTGTTTTTCAATGTTGAGGTTGTTGTTGAATTTGTTGGTGTTTTTCAATGTTGAGGTTGTTGTAGTTTTACAATGTTGAGGTTGTTGTTGAATTTGTTGATGTTTTTCAAGGTCGAGGTTGTTGTTGAATTTGTTGGTGTTTTTCAATGTTGAAGTTGTTGTTGAATTTGTTGGTGTTTTTCATTGTTGAGGTTGTTGTTGAATTTGTTGGTGTTTTTCAATGTTGAGGTTGTTGTTGCTTTTTAATGTTGAGGTTGTTGTTGAATTTGTTGGTTTTTTTCCATGTTGAAGTTGTTGAATTTGTTGGTGTTTTTCAATGTTGAGGTTGTTGTTGTTTTTCAGTGTTGAGGTTGTTGTTGAATTTGTTGGTTTTTTTCAATGTTGAGGTTGTTGTTGTTTTTCAATGTTGAGGTTGTTTTGTATTTGTTGGTGTTTTTCAACGTTGACGTTGTTGTTGAATTTGTTGGTGTTTTTCAATTTCGAGGTTCTTGTTGAATTTGTTGGTGTTTTTCAATGTTGAAGTTGCTGTTGAATTTGTTGGTGTTTTTCAATGTTGAGGTTGTTGTTGTTTTTCAATGTTGAGGTTGTTGTTGAATTTGTTGGTGTTTTTCAATGTTGAGGTTGTTGTTTTTCAATGTTCAGGTTGTTGTTGTTTTTCAATGTTGAAGTTGTTGCTGAATTTGTTGGTGTTTTTCAATGTTGAGGTTGTTGTTGTTTTTCAATGTTGAGGTTGTTGTTGTATTTGTTGTTGGTTATCAATGTTGAGGTTTTTGTAGTTTTTCAATGTTGAGGTTGTTGTTGAATTTGTTGGTGTTTTTCAATGTCGAGGTTGTTGTTGAATTTGTTGGTGTTTTTCAATGTTGAAGTTGTTGTTGAATTTGTTAGTGTTTTTCAATGTTGAGGTTGTTGTTGAATTTGTTGGTGTTTTTCAATGTTGAGGTTGTTGTTGTCTTTAAATGTTGAGGTTGTTGTTCAATTTGTTGGTGTTTTTCAATTTTGAGGTTGTTGTTGTTTTTCAATGTTGAGGTTGTTGTTGAATTTGTTGGTGTTTTTCCATGTTGAGGTTGTTGTTGTTTTTCAAAGTTGAGGTTGTTGTTAAATTTGTTGGTGTTTTTCAATGTTGAGGTTGTTGTTGAATTTGTTGGTCTTTTTCATTGTTGAGGTTGTTGTTGAATATGTTGGTGTTTTTCAATGTTGAGGTTGTTGTTGCTTTTCAATGTTGAGGTTGTTGTGGAATTTGTTGGTGTTTTTCAATGTTGAGGTTGTTGTTGTTTTTCAATGTTGATTTTGTTGTTGAACTTGTTGGTTATTTTCAATTTCGAGGTTGTTGTTGAATTTGTTGGTGTTTTTCCATGTTGAAGTTTTTGAATTTGTTGGTGTTTTTCAATGTTGAGGTTGTTGTTGTTTTTCAATGTTGAGGTTGTTGTTGAATTTGTTGGTGTTTTTCAATGTTGAGGTTGTTGCTGTTTTTCAATGTTGAGGTTGTTGTTGAATTTGTTGGTGTTTTTCAACGTTGAGGTTGTTGTTGAATTTGTTCGTGTTTTTCAATGCTCAGGTTGTTGTTGTTTTTCAATGTTGAGGTTGTTGTTGAATTTGTTTGTGTTTTTCAATGTTGAGGTTGTTGTAGTTTTTCAATGTTGAGGTTGTTGTTGAATGTGTTGATGTTTTTCAATGTAGAGGTTGTTGTTGTTTTTCAATGTTGAAGTTGTTGCTGAATTTGTTGGTGTTTTTCAATGTTGAGGTTGTTGTTGAATTTGTTGGTGTTTTTCAATGTTGAGGTTGTTGTTGTTTTTCAATGTTGAGGTTGTTGTTGAATTTGTTGGTGTTGTTCTTCGTTGAGGTTGTTGTTGAATTTGTTCGTGTTTTTCAATGCTGAGGTTGTTGTTGTTTTTCAATGTTGAGGTTGTTGTTGAATTTGTTGGTGTTTTTCAATGTTGAGGTTGTTGTAGTTTTACAATGTTGAGGTTGTTGTTGAATTTGTTGATGTTTTTCAAGGTCGAGGTTGTTGTTGAATTTGTTGGTGTTTTTCAATGTTGAAGGTGTTGTTGAATTTGTTGGTGTTTTTCATTGTTGAGGTTGTTGTTGAATTTGTTGGTGTTTTTCAATGTTGAGGTTGTTGTTGCTTTTTAATGTTGAGGTTGTTGTTGAATTTGTTGGTTTTTTTCCATGTTGAAGTTGTTGAATTTGTTGGTGTTTTTCAATGTTGAGGTTGTTGTTGTTTTTCAGTGTTGAGGTTGTTGTTGAATTTGTTGGTTTTTTTCAATGTTGAGGTTGTTGTTGTTTTTCAATGTTGAGGTTGTTGTTGAATTTGTTGGTGTTTTTCAACGTTGAGGTTGTTGTTGAATTTGTTCGTGTTTTTCAATGCTCAGGTTGTTGTTGTTTTTCAATGTTGAGGTTGTTGTTGAATTTGTTGGTGTTTTTCAATGTTGAGGTTGTTGTAGTTTTTCAATGTTGAGGTTGTTGTTGAATGTGTTGATGTTTTTCAATGTTGAGGTTGTTGTTGTTTTTCAATGTTGAGGTTGTTGCTGAATTTGTTGGTGTTTTTCAATGTTGAGGTTGTTGTTGAATTTGTTGGTGTTTTTCAATGTTGAGGTTGTTGTTGTTTTTCAATGTTGTGGTTGTTGTTGAATTTGTTGGTGTTTTTCAACGTTGAGGTTGTTGTTGAATTTGTTCGTGTTTTTCAATGCTGAGGTTGTTGTTGTTTTTCAATGTTGAGGTTGTTGTTGAATTTGTTGGTGTTTTTCAATGTTGAGGTTGTTGTAGTTTTTCAATGTTGAGGTTCTTGTTGAATTTGTTGATGTTTTTCAATGTCGAGGTTGTTCTTGAATTTGCTGGTGTTTTTAAATGTTGAGGTTGTTGTTGATTTTCAATGTTGAGGTTGTTGTTGAATTTGTTGGTGTTTTTCAATGTCGAGGTTGTTGTTGAATTTGTTGGTGTTTTTCAATGTTGAGGTTGTTGTTGATTTTCAATGTTGAGGTTGTTGTTGAATTTGTTGGTGTTTTTCAATGTCGAGGTTGTTGTTGAATTTGTTGGTGTTTTTCAATGTTGAATTTGTTGTTGAATTTGTTGGTGTTTTTCAATGTTGAGGTTGTTGCTGTTTTTCAATGTTGAGGTTGTTGTTGAATTTGTTGGTGTTTTTCAATGTTGAGGTTGTTGTTGAATTTGTTGGCGTTTTTAAATGTTGAGGTTGTTGTTGAATTTGTTGGTGTTTTTCAATGTTGAGGTTGTTGTTGAATTTGTTGGTGTTTTTCACTGTTGAGGTTGTTGTTGCTTTTCAATGTTGAGGTTGTTGTGGAATTTGTTGGTGTTTTTCAATGTTGAGGTTGTTGTTGTTTTTCAATGTTGAGGTTGTTGTTGAACTTGTTGGTTATTTTCAATTTCGAGGTTGTTGTTGAATTTGTTGGTGTTTTTCCATGTTGAAGTTTTTGAATTTGTTGGTGTTTTTCAATGTTGAGGTTGTTGTTGTTTTTCAATATTGAGGTTGTTGTTGAATTTGTTGGTGTTTTTCAATGTTGAGGTTGTTGCTGTTTTTCAATGTTGAGGTTGTTGTTGAATTTGTTGGTGTTTTTCAACGTTGAGGTTGTTGTTGAATTTGTTCGTGTTTTTCAATGCTCAGGTTGTTGTTGTTTTTCAATGTTGAGGTTGTTGTTGAATTTGTTTGTGTTTTTCAATGTTGAGGTTGTTGTAGTTTTTCAATGTTGAGGTTGTTGTTGAATGTGTTGATGTTTTTCAATGTTGAGGTTGTTGTTGTTTTTCAATGTTGAAGTTGTTGCTGAATTTGTTGGTGTTTTTCAATGTTGAGGTTGTTGTTGAATTTGTTGGTGTTTTTCAATGTTGAGGTTGTTGTTGTTTTTCAATGTGGAGGTTGTTGTTGAATTTGTTGGTGTTGTTCTTCGTTGAGGTTGTTGTTGAATTTGTTCGTGTTTTTCAATGCTGAGGTTGTTGTTGTTTTTCAATGTTGAGGTTGTTGTTGAATTTGTTGGTGTTTTTCAATGTTGAGGTTGTTGTAGTTTTACAATGTTGAGGTTGTTGTTGAATTTGTTGATGTTTTTCAAGGTCGAGGTTGTTGTTGAATTTGTTGGTGTTTTTCAATGTTGAAGTTGTTGTTGAATTTGTTGGTGTTTTTCATTGTTGAGGTTGTTGTTGAATTTGTTGGTGTTTTTCAATGTTGAGGTTGTTGTTGCTTTTTAATGTTGAGGTTGTTGTTGAATTTGTTGGTTTTTTTCCATTTTGAAGTTGTTGAATTTGTTGGTGTTTTTCAATGTTGAGGTTGTTGTTGTTTTTCAGTGTTGAGGTTGTTGTTGAATTTGTTGGTTTTTTTCAATGTTGAGGTTGTTGTTGTTTTTCAATGTTGAGGTTGTTGTTGTATTTGTTGGTGTTTTTCAACGTTGAGGTTGTTGTTGAATTTGTTCGTGTTTTTCAATGCTCAGGTTGTTGTTGTTTTTCAATGTTGAGGTTGTTGTTGAATTTGTTGGTGTTTTTCAATGTTGAGGTTGTTGTAGTTTTTCAATGTTGAGGTTGTTGTTGAATGTGTTGATGTTTTTCAATGTTGAGGTTGTTGTTGTTTTTCAATGTTGAGGTTGTTGCTGAATTTGTTGGTGTTTTTCAATGTTGAGGTTGTTGTTGAATTTGTTGGTGTTTTTCAATGTTGAGGTTGTTGTTGTTTTTCAATGTTGTGGTTGTTGTTGAATTTGTTGGTGTTTTTCAACGTTGAGGTTGTTGTTGAATTTGTTCGTGTTTTTCAATGCTGAGGTTGTTGTTGTTTTTCAATGTTGAGGTTGTTGTTGAATTTGTTGGTGTTTTTCAATGTTGAGGTTGTTGTAGTTTTTCAATGTTGAGGTTGTTGTTGAATTTGTTGATGTTTTTCAATGTCGAGGTTGTTCTTGAATTTGCTGGTGTTTTTAAATGTTGAGGTTGTTGTTGAATTTGTTGGTGTTTTTCAATGTTGAGGTTGTTGTTGATTTTCAATGTTGAGGTTGTTGTTGAATTTGTTGGTGTTTTTCAATGTCGAGGTTGTTGTTGAATTTGTTGGTGTTTTTCAATGTTGAATTTGTTGTTGAATTTGTTGGTCTTTTTCAATGTTGAGGTTGTTGCTGTTTTTCAATGTTGAGGTTGTTGTTGAATTTGTTGGTGTTTTTCAATGTTGAGGTTGTTGTTGAATTTGTTGGCGTTTTTAAATGTTGAGGTTGTTGTTGAATTTGTTGGTGTTTTTCAATGTTGAGGTTGTTGTTGAATTTGTTGGTGTTTTTCAATGTTGAGGTTGTTGTTTTTTTTCAATGTTCAGGTTGTTGTTGAATTTGATGGTGTTTTTCAATGTCGAGGTTGTTGTTGAAATTGTTGGTGTTTTTCAATGTTGCAGTTGTTGTTGAATTTGTTGGTGTTTTTCAATGTTGAGGTTGTTGTTGTTTTTCAATGTTGAGGTTGTTGCTGAATTTGTTGGTGTTTTTCAATGTTGAGGTTGTTGTTGAATTTGTTGGTGTTTTTCAATGTTGAGGTTGTTGTTGTTTTTCAATGTTGTGGTTGTTGTTGAATTTGTTGGTGTTTTTCAACGTTGAGGTTGTTGTTGAATTTGTTCGTGTTTTTCAATGCTGAGGTTGTTGTTGTTTTTCAATGTTGAGGTTGTTGTTGAATTTGTTGGTGTTTTTCAATGTTGAGGTTGTTGTAGTTTTTCAATGTTGAGGTTCTTGTTGAATTTGTTGATGTTTTTCAATGTCGAGGTTGTTCTTGAATTTGCTGGTGTTTTTAAATGTTGAGGTTGTTGTTGATTTTCAATGTTGAGGTTGTTGTTGAATTTGTTGGTGTTTTTCAATGTCGAGGTTGTTGTTGAATTTGTTGGTGTTTTTCAATGTTGAGGTTGTTGTTGATTTTCAATGTTGAGGTTGTTGTTGAATTTGTTGGTGTTTTTCAATGTCGAGGTTGTTGTTGAATTTGTTGGTGTTTTTCAATGTTGAATTTGTTGTTGAATTTGTTGGTGTTTTTCAATGTTGAGGTTGTTGCTGTTTTTCAATGTTGAGGTTGTTGTTGAATTTGTTGGTGTTTTTCAATGTTGAGGTTGTTGTTGAATTTGTTGGCGTTTTTAAATGTTGAGGTTGTTGTTGAATTTGTTGGTGTTTTTCAATGTTGAGGTTGTTGTTGAATTTGTTGGTGTTTTTCACTGTTGAGGTTGTTGTTGCTTTTCAATGTTGAGGTTGTTGTGGAATTTGTTGGTGTTTTTCAATGTTGAGGTTGTTGTTGTTTTTCAATGTTGAGGTTGTTGTTGAACTTGTTGGTTATTTTCAATTTCGAGGTTGTTGTTGAATTTGTTGGTGTTTTTCCATGTTGAAGTTTTTGAATTTGTTGGTGTTTTTCAATGTTGAGGTTGTTGTTGTTTTTCAATATTGAGGTTGTTGTTGAATTTGTTGGTGTTTTTCAATGTTGAGGTTGTTGCTGTTTTTCAATGTTGAGGTTGTTGTTGAATTTGTTGGTGTTTTTCAACGTTGAGGTTGTTGTTGAATTTGTTCGTGTTTTTCAATGCTCAGGTTGTTGTTGTTTTTCAATGTTGAGGTTGTTGTTGAATTTGTTTGTGTTTTTCAATGTTGAGGTTGTTGTAGTTTTTCAATGTTGAGGTTGTTGTTGAATGTGTTGATGTTTTTCAATGTTGAGGTTGTTGTTGTTTTTCAATGTTGAAGTTGTTGCTGAATTTGTTGGTGTTTTTCAATGTTGAGGTTGTTGTTGAATTTGTTGGTGTTTTTCAATGTTGAGGTTGTTGTTGTTTTTCAATGTGGAGGTTGTTGTTGAATTTGTTGGTGTTGTTCTTCGTTGAGGTTGTTGTTGAATTTGTTCGTGTTTTTCAATGCTGAGGTTGTTGTTGTTTTTCAATGTTGAGGTTGTTGTTGAATTTGTTGGTGTTTTTCAATGTTGAGGTTGTTGTAGTTTTACAATGTTGAGGTTGTTGTTGAATTTGTTGATGTTTTTCAAGGTCGAGGTTGTTGTTGAATTTGTTGGTGTTTTTCAATGTTGAAGTTGTTGTTGAATTTGTTGGTGTTTTTCATTGTTGAGGTTGTTGTTGAATTTGTTGGTGTTTTTCAATGTTGAGGTTGTTGTTGCTTTTTAATGTTGAGGTTGTTGTTGAATTTGTTGGTTTTTTTCCATGTTGAAGTTGTTGAATTTGTTGGTGTTTTTCAATGTTGAGGTTGTTGTTGTTTTTCAGTGTTGAGGTTGTTGTTGAATTTGTTGGTTTTTTTCAATGTTGAGGTTGTTGTTGTTTTTCAATGTTGAGGTTGTTGTTGTATTTGTTGGTGTTTTTCAACGTTGAGGTTGTTGTTGAATTTGTTCGTGTTTTTCAATGCTCAGGTTGTTGTTGTTTTTCAATGTTGATGTTGTTGTTGAATTTGTTGGTGTTTTTCAATGTTGAGGTTGTTGTAGTTTTTCAATGTTGAGGTTGTTGTTGAATGTGTTGATGTTTTTCAATGTTGAGGTTGTTGTTGTTTTTCAATGTTGAGGTTGTTGCTGAATTTGTTGGTGTTTTTCAATGTTGAGGTTGTTGTTGAATTTGTTGGTGTTTTTCAATGTTGAGGTTGTTGTTGTTTTTCAATGTTGTGGTTGTTGTTGAATTTGTTGGTGTTTTTCAACGTTGAGGTTGTTGTTGAATTTGTTCGTGTTTTTCAATGCTGAGGTTGTTGTTGTTTTTCAATGTTGAGGTTGTTGTTGAATTTGTTGGTGTTTTTCAATGTTGAGGTTGTTGTAGTTTTTCAATGTTGAGGTTGTTGTTGAATTTGTTGATGTTTTTCAATGTCGAGGTTGTTCTTGAATTTGCTGGTGTTTTTAAATGTTGAGGTTGTTGTTGAATTTGTTGGTGTTTTTCAATGTTGAGGTTGTTGTTGATTTTCAATGTTGAGGTTGTTGTTGAATTTGTTGGTGTTTTTCAATGTCGAGGTTGTTGTTGAATTTGTTGGTGTTTTTCAATGTTGAATTTGTTGTTGAATTTGTTGGTCTTTTTCAATGTTGAGGTTGTTGCTGTTTTTCAATGTTGAGGTTGTTGTTGAATTTGTTGGTGTTTTTCAATGTTGAGGTTGTTGTTGAATTTGTTGGCGTTTTTAAATGTTGAGGTTGTTGTTGAATTTGTTGGTGTTTTTCAATGTTGAGGTTGTTGTTGAATTTGTTGGTGTTTTTCAATGTTGAGGTTGTTGTTTTTTTTCAATGTTCAGGTTGTTGTTGAATTTGATGGTGTTTTTCAATGTCGAGGTTGTTGTTGAAATTGTTGGTGTTTTTCAATGTTGCAGTTGTTGTTGAATTTGTTGGTGTTTTTCAATGTTGAGGTTGTTGTTGTTTTTCAATGTTGAGGTTGTTGTTGAATTTGATGGTGTTTTTCAATGTTGAGGTTGTTGTTGAATTTGTTGGTGTTTTTCCATGTTGAGGTTGTTGTTGTTTTTCAAAGTTGAGGTTGTTGTTAAATTTGTTGGTGTTTTTCAATGTTGAGGTTGTTGTTGAATTTGTTGGTGTTTTTCAATGTTGAGGTTGTTGTTGAATTTGTTGGTGTTTTTCAATGTTGAGGTTGTTGTTGTTTTTCAATGTTCAGGTTGTTGTTGAATTTGATGGTGTTTTTCAATGTCGAGGTTGTTGTTGAAATTGTTGGTGTTTTTCAATGTTGCAGTTGTTGTTGAATTTGTTGGTGTTTTTCAATGTTGAGGTTGTTGTTGTTTTTCAATGTTGAGGTTGTTGTTGTTTTTCAATCTTGAGGTTGTTGTTGAATTTGTTGGTGTTTTTCAATGTTGAAGTTGCTGTTGAATTTGTTGGTGTTTTTCAATGTTGAGGTTGTTGTTGTTTTTCAATGTTGAGGTTGTTGTTGAATTTGTTGGTGTTTTTCAATGTTGAGGTTGTTGTTTTTCAATGTTGAGGTTGTTGTTGTTTTTCAATGTTGAGGTTGTTGTTGTATTTGTTGTTGGTTTTCAATGTTGAGGTTTTTGTAGTTTTTCAATGTTGAGGTTGTTGTTGAATTTGTTGGTGTTTTTCAATGTCGAGGTTGTTGTTGAATTTGTTGGTGTTTTTCAATGTTGAAGTTGTTGTTGAATTTGTTAGTGTTTTTCAATGTTGAGGTTGTTGTTGAATTTGTTGGTGTTTTTCAATGTTGAGGTTGTTGTTGTCTTTAAATGTTGAGGTTGTAGTTCAATTTGTTGGTGTTTTTCAATTTTGAGGTTGTTGTTGTTTTTCAATGTTGAGGTTGTTGTTGAATTTGTTGGTGTTTTTCCATGTTGAGGTTGTTGTTGTTTTTCAAAGTTGAGGTTGTTGTTAAATTTGTTGGTGTTTTTCAATGTTGAGGTTGTTGTTGAATTTGTTGGTCTTTTTCATTGTTGAGGTTGTTGTTGAATTTGTTGGTGTTTTTCAATGTTGAGGTTGTTGTTGCTTTTCAATGTTGAGGTTGTTGTGGAATTTGTTGGTGTTTTTCAATGTTGAGGTTGTTGTTGTTTTTCAATGTTGAGGTTGTTGTTGAACTTGTTGGTTATTTTCAATTTCGAGGTTGTTGTTGAATTTGTTGGTGTTTTTCAATGTTGAAGTTGTTGAATTTGTTGGTGTTTTTCAATGTTGAGGTTGTTGTTGTTTTTCAATGTTGACGTTGTTGTTGAATTTGTTGGTGTTTTTCAATGTTGAGGTTGTTGTTGTTTTTCAATGTTGAGGTTGTTGTTGAATTTGTTGGTGTTTTTCAACGTTGAGGTTGTTGTTGAATTTGTTCGTGTTTTTCAATGCTCAGGTTGTTGTTGTTTTTCAATGTTGAGGTTGTTGTTGAATTTGTTTGTGTTTTTCAATGTTGAGGTTGTTGTAGTTTTTCAATGTTGAGGTTGTTGTTGAATGTGTTGATGTTTTTCAATGTTGAGGTTGTTGTTGTTTTTCAATGTTGAAGTTGTTGCTGAATTTGTTGGTGTTTTTCAATGTTGAGGTTGTTGTTGAATTTGTTGGTGTTTTTCAATGTTGAGGTTGTTGTTGTTTTTCAATGTTGAGGTTGTTGTTGAATTTGTTGGTGTTGTTCTTCGTTGAGGTTGTTGTTGAATTTGTTCGTGTTTTTCAATGCTGAGGTTGTTGTTGTTTTTCAATGTTGAGGTTGTTGTTGAATTTGTTGGTGTTTTTCAATGTTGAGGTTGTTGTAGTTTTACAATGTTGAGGTTGTTGTTGAATTTGTTGATGTTTTTCAGGGTCGAGGTTGTTGTTGAATTTGTTGGTGTTTTTCAATGTTGAAGTTGTTGTTGAATTTGTTGGTGTTTTTCATTGTTGAGGTTGTTGTTGAATTTGTTGGTGTTTTTCAATGTTGAGGTTGTTGTTGCTTTTTAATGTTGAGGTTGTTGTTGAATTTGTTGGTTTTTTTCCATGTTGAATTTGTTGGTGTTTTTCAATGTTGAGGTTGTTGTTGTTTTTCAGTGTTGAGGTTGTTGTTGAATTTGTTGGTTTTTTTCAATGTTGAGGTTGTTGTTGTTTTTCAATGTTGAGGTTGTTGTTGTATTTGTTGGTGTTTTTCAACGTTGAGGTTGTTGTTGAATTTGTTCGTGTTTTTCAATGCTCAGGTTGTTGTTGTTTTTCAATGTTGAGGTTGTTGTTGAATTTGTTGGTGTTTTTCAATGTTTAGGTTGTTGTTGTTTTTCAATGTTGAGGTTGTTGCTGAATTTGTTGGTGTTTTTCAATGTTGAGGTTGTTGTTGAATTTGTTGGTGTTTTTCAATGTTGAGGTTGTTGTTGTTTTTCAATGTTGTGGTTGTTGTTGAATTTGTTGGTGTTTTTCAACGTTGAGGTTGTTGTTGAATTTGTTCGTGTTTTTCAATGCTGAGGTTGTTGTTGTTTTTCAATGTTGAGGTTGTTGTTGAATTTGTTGGTGTTTTTCAATGTTGAGGTTGTTGTTGTTTTTCAATGTTGAGGTTGTTGTTGAATTTGTTGGTGTTTTTCAACGTTGAGGTTGTTGTTGAATTTGTTCGTGTTTTTCAATGCTCAGGTTGTTGTTGTTTTTCAATGTTGAGGTTGTTGTTGAATTTGTTTGTGTTTTTCAATGTTGAGGTTGTTGTAGTTTTTCAATGTTGAGGTTGTTGTTGAATGTGTTGATGTTTTTCAATGTTGAGGTTGTTGTTGTTTTTCAATGTTGAAGTTGTTGCTGAATTTGTTGGTGTTTTTCAATGTTGAGGTTGTTGTTGAATTTGTTGGTGTTTTTCAATGTTGAGGTTGTTGTTGTTTTTCAATGTTGAGGTTGTTGTTGAATTTGTTGGTGTTGTTCTTCGTTGAGGTTGTTGTTGAATTTGTTCGTGTTTTTCAATGCTGAGGTTGTTGTTGTTTTTCAATGTTGAGGTTGTTGTTGAATTTGTTGGTGTTTTTCAATGTTGAGGTTGTTGTAGTTTTACAATGTTGAGGTTGTCGTTGAATTTGTTGATGTTTTTCAGGTTCGAGGTTGTTGTTGAATTTGTTGGTGTTTTTCAATGTTGAAGCTGTTGTTGAATTTGTTGGTGTTTTTCATTGTTGAGGTTGTTGTTGAATTTGTTGGTGTTTTTCAATGTTGAGGTTGTTGTTGCTTTTTAATGTTGAGGTTGTTGTTGAATTTGTTGGTTTTTTTCCATGTTGAAGTTGTTGAATTTGTTGGTGTTTTTCAATGTTGAGGTTGTTGTTGTTTTTCAGTGTTGAGGTTGTTGTTGAATTTGTTGGTTTTTTTCAATGTTGAGGTTGTTGTTGTTTTTCAATGTTGAGGTTGTTGTTGTATTTGTTGGTGTTTTTCAACGTTGAGGTTGTTGTTGAATTTGTTCGTGTTTTTCAATGCTCAGGTTGTTGTTGTTTTTCAATGTTGAGGTTGTTGTTGAATTTGTTGGTGTTTTTCAATGTTGAGGTTGTCGTAGTTTTTCAATGTTGAGGTTGTTGTTGAATGTGTTGATGTTTTTCAATGTTGAGGTTGTTGTTGTTTTTCAATGTTGAGGTTGTTGCTGAATTTGTTGGTGTTTTTCAATGTTGAGGTTGTTGTTGAATTTGTTGGTGTTTTTCAATGTTGAGGTTGTTGTTGTTTTTCAATGTTGTGGTTGTTGTTGAATTTGTTGGTGTTTTTCAACGTTGAGGTTGTTGTTGAATTTGTTCGTGTTTTTCAATGCTGAGGTTGTTGTTGTTTTTCAATGTTGAGGTTGTTGTTGAATTTGTTGGTGTTTTTCAATGTTGAGGTTGTTGTAGTTTTTCAATGTTGAGGTTGTTGTTGAATTTGTTGATGTTTTTCAATGTCGAGGTTGTTCTTGAATTTGCTGGTGTTTTTAAATGTTGAGGTTGTTGTTGAATTTGTTGGTGTTTTTCAATGTTGAGGTTGTTGTTGATTTTCAATGTTGAGGTTGTTGTTGAATTTGTTGGTGTTTTTCAATGTCGAGGTTGTTGTTGAATTTGTTGGTGTTTTTCAATGTTGAATTTGTTGTTGAATTTGTTGGTGTTTTTCAATGTTGAGGTTGTTGCTGTTTTTCAATGTTGAGGTTGTTGTTGAATTTGTTGGTGTTTTTCAATGTTGAGGTTGTTGTTGAATTTGTTGGCGTTTTTAAATGTTGAGGTTGTTGTTGAATTTGTTGGTGTTTTTCAATGTTGAGGTTGTTGTTGAATTTGTTGGTGTTTTTCAATGTTGAGGTTGTTGTTTTTTTTCAATGTTCAGGTTGTTGTTGAATTTGATGGTGTTTTTCAATGTCGAGGTTGTTGTTGAAATTGTTGGTGTTTTTCAATGTTGCAGTTGTTGTTGAATTTGTTGGTGTTTTTCAATGTTGAGGTTGTTGTTGTTTTTCAATGTTGAGGTTGTTGTTGTTTTTCAATCTTGAGGTTGTTGTTGAATTTGTTGGTGTTTTTCAATGTTGAAGTTGCTGTTGAATTTGTTGGTGTTTTTCAATGTTGAGGTTGTTGTTGTTTTTCAATGTTGAGGTTGTTGTTGAATTTGTTGGTGTTTTTCAATGTTGAGGTTGTTGTTTTTCAATGTTGAGGTTGTTGTTGTTTTTCAATGTTGAGGTTGTTGTTGTATTTGTTGTTGGTTTTCAATGTTGAGGTTTTTGTAGTTTTTCAATGTTGAGGTTGTTGTTGAATTTGTTGGTGTTTTTCAATGTCGAGGTTGTTGTTGAAATTGTTGGTGTTTTTCAATGTTGAAGTTGTTGTTGAATTTGTTAGTGTTTTTCAATGTTGAGGTTGTTGTTGAATTTGTTGGTGTTTTTCAATGTTGAGGTTGTTGTTGTCTTTAAATGTTGAGGTTGTAGTTCAATTTGTTGGTTTTTTTTCAATTTTGAGGTTGTTGTTGTTTTTCAATGTTGAGGTTGTTGTTGAATTTGTTGGTGTTTTTCCATGTTGAGGTTGTTGTTGTTTTTCAAAGTTGAGGTTGTTGTTAAATTTGTTGGTGTTTTTCAATGTTGAGGTTGTTGTTGAATTTGTTGGTCTTTTTCATTGTTGAGGTTGTTGTTGAATTTGTTGGTGTTTTTCAATGTTGAGGTTGTTGTTGCTTTTCAATGTTGAGGTTGTTGTGGAATTTGTTGGTGTTTTTCAATGTTGAGGTTGTTGTTGTTTTTCAATGTTGAGGTTGTTGTTGAACTTGTTGGTTATTTTCAATTTCGAGGTTGTTGTTGAATTTGTTGGTGTTTTTCAATGTTGAAGTTGTTGAATTTGTTGGTGTTTTTCAATGTTGAGGTTGTTGTTGTTTTTCAATGTTGACGTTGTTGTTGAATTTGTTGGTGTTTTTCAATGTTGAGGTTGTTGTTGTTTTTCAATGTTGAGGTTGTTGTTGAATTTGTTGGTGTTTTTCAACGTTGAGGTTGTTGTTGAATTTGTTCGTGTTTTTCAATGCTCAGGTTGTTGTTGTTTTTCAATGTTGAGGTTGTTGTTGAATTTGTTTGTGTTTTTCAATGTTGAGGTTGTTGTAGTTTTTCAATGTTGAGGTTGTTGTTGAATGTGTTGATGTTTTTCAATGTTGAGGTTGTTGTTGTTTTTCAATGTTGAAGTTGTTGCTGAATTTGTTGGTGTTTTTCAATGTTGAGGTTGTTGTTGAATTTGTTGGTGTTTTTCAATGTTGAGGTTGTTGTTGTTTTTCAATGTTGAGGTTGTTGTTGAATTTGTTGGTGTTGTTCTTCGTTGAGGTTGTTGTTGAATTTGTTCGTGTTTTTCAATGCTGAGGTTGTTGTTGTTTTTCAATGTTGAGGTTGTTGTTGAATTTGTTGGTGTTTTTCAATGTTGAGGTTGTTGTAGTTTTACAATGTTGAGGTTGTTGTTGAATTTGTTGATGTTTTTCAGGGTCGAGATTGTTGTTGAATTTGTTGGTGTTTTTCAATGTTGAAGTTGTTGTTGAATTTGTTGGTGTTTTTCATTGTTGAGGTTGTTGTTGAATTTGTTGGTGTTTTTCAATGTTGAGGTTGTTGTTGCTTTTTAATGTTGAGGTTGTTGTTGAATTTGTTGGTTTTTTTCCATGTTGAAGTTGTTGAATTTGTTGGTGTTTTTCAATGTTGAGGTTGTTGTTGTTTTTCAGTGTTGAGGTTGTTGTTGAATTTGTTGGTTTTTTTCAATGTTGAGGTTGTTGTTGTTTTTCAATGTTGAGGTTGTTGTTGTATTTGTTGGTGTTTTTCAACGTTGAGGTTGTTGTTGAATTTGTTCGTGTTTTTCAATGCTCAGGTTGTTGTTGTTTTTCAATGTTGAGGTTGTTGTTGAATTTGTTGGTGTTTTTCAATGTTGAGGTTGTTGTAGTTTTTCAATGTTGAGGTTGTTGTTGAATGTGTTGATGTTTTTCAATGTTGAGGTTGTTGTTGTTTTTCAATGTTGAGGTTGTTGCTGAATTTGTTGGTGTTTTTCAATGTTGAGGTTGTTGTTGAATTTGTTGGTGTTTTTCAATGTTGAGGTTGTTGTTGTTTTTCAATGTTGTGGTTGTTGTTGAATTTGTTGGTGTTTTTCAACGTTGAGGTTGTTGTTGAATTTGTTCGTGTTTTTCAATGCTGAGGTTGTTGTTGTTTTCAATGTTGAGGTTGTTGTTGAATTTGTTGGTGTTTTTCAATGTTGAGGTTGTTGTTGTTTTTCAATGTTGAGGTTGTTGTTGAATTTGTTGGTGTTTTTCAACGTTGAGGTTGTTGTTGAATTTGTTCGTGTTTTTCAATGCTCAGGTTGTTGTTGTTTTTCAATGTTGAGGTTGTTGTTGAATTTGTTTGTGTTTTTCAATGTTGAGGTTGTTGTAGTTTTTCAATGTTGAGGTTGTTGTTGAATGTGTTGATGTTTTTCAATGTTGAGGTTGTTGTTGTTTTTCAATGTTGAAGTTGTTGCTGAATTTGTTGGTGTTTTTCAATGTTGAGGTTGTTGTTGAATTTGTTGGTGTTTTTCAATGTTGAGGTTGTTGTTGTTTTTCAATGTTGAGGTTGTTGTTGAATTTGTTGGTGTTGTTCTTCGTTGAGGTTGTTGTTGAATTTGTTCGTGTTTTTCAATGCTGAGGTTGTTGTTGTTTTTCAATGTTGAGGTTGTTGTTGAATTTGTTGGTGTTTTTCAATGTTGAGGTTGTTGTAGTTTTACAATGTTGAGGTTGTTGTTGAATTTGTTGATGTTTTTCAGGGTCGAGGTTGTTGTTGAATTTGTTGGTGTTTTTCAATGTTGAAGTTGTTGTTGAATTTGTTGGTGTTTTTCATTGTTGAGGTTGTTGTTGAATTTGTTGGTGTTTTTCAATGTTGAGGTTGTTGTTGCTTTTTAATGTTGAGGTTGTTGTTGAATTTGTTGGTTTTTTTCCATGTTGAAGTTGTTGAATTTGTTGGTGTTTTTCAATGTTGAGGTTGTTGTTGTTTTTCAGTGTTGAGGTTGTTGTTGAATTTGTTGGTTTTTTTCAATGTTGAGGTTGTTGTTGTTTTTCAATGTTGAGGTTGTTGTTGTATTTGTTGGTGTTTTTCAACGTTGAGGTTGTTGTTGAATTTGTTCGTGTTTTTCAATGCTCAGGTTGTTGTTGTTTTTCAATGTTGAGGTTGTTGTTGAATTTGTTGGTGTTTTTCAATGTTGAGGTTGTTGTAGTTTTTCAATGTTGAGGTTGTTGTTGAATGTGTTGATGTTTTTCAATGTTGAGGTTGTTGTTGTTTTTCAATGTTGAGGTTGTTGCTGAATTTGTTGGTGTTTTTCAATGTTGAGGTTGTTGTTGAATTTGTTGGTGTTTTTCAATGTTGAGGTTGTTGTTGTTTTTCAATGTTGTGGTTGTTGTTGAATTTGTTGGTGTTTTTCAACGTTGAGGTTGTTGTTGAATTTGTTCGTGTTTTTCAATGCTGAGGTTGTTGTTGTTTTTCAATGTTGAGGTTGTTGTTGAATTTGTTGGTGTTTTTCAATGTTGAGGTTGTTGTAGTTTTTCAATGTTGAGGTTGTTGTTGAATTTGTTGATGTTTTTCAATGTCGAGGTTGTTCTTGAATTTGCTGGTGTTTTTAAATGTTGAGGTTGTTGTTGAATTTGTTGGTGTTTTTCAATGTTGAGGTTGTTGTTGATTTTCAATGTTGAGGTTGTTGTTGAATTTGTTGGTGTTTTTCAATGTCGAGGTTGTTGTTGAATTTGTTGGTGTTTTTCAATGTTGAATTTGTTGTTGAATTTGTTGGTGTTTTTCAATGTTGAGGTTGTTGCTGTTTTTCAATGTTGAGGTTGTTGTTGAATTTGTTGGTGTTTTTCAATGTTGAGGTTGTTGTTGAATTTATTGGCGTTTTTAAATGTTGAGGTTGTTGTTGAATTTGTTGGTGTTTTTCAATGTTGAGGTTGTTGTTGAATTTGTTGGTTTTTTTCAATGTTGAGGTTGTTGTTGTTTTTCAATGTTGTGGTTGTTGTTGAATTTGTTGGTGTTTTTCAACGTTGAGGTTGTTGTTGAATTTGTTCGTGTTTTTCAATGCTGAGGTTGTTGTTGTTTTTCAATGTTGAGGTTGTTGTTGAATTTGTTGGTGTTTTTCAATGTTGAGGTTGTTGTAGTTTTTCAATGTTGAGGTTGTTGTTGAATTTGTTGATGTTTTTCAATGTCGAGGTTGTTCTTGAATTTGCTGGTGTTTTTAAATGTTGAGGTTGTTGTTGAATTTGTTGGTGTTTTTCAATGTTGAGGTTGTTGTTGATTTTCAATGTTGAGGTTGCTGTTGAATTTGTTGGTGTTTTTCAATGTCGAGGTTGTTGTTGAATTTGTTGGTGTTTTTCAATGTTGAAGTTGTTGTTGAATTTGTTGGTGTTTTTCAATGTTGAGGTTGTTGCTGTTTTTCAATGTTGAGGTTGTTGTTGAATTTGTTGGTGTTTTTCAATGTTGAGGTTGTTGTTGAATTTGTTGGCGTTTTTAAATGTTGAGGTTGTTGTTGAATTTGTTGGTGTTTTTCAATGTTGAGGTTGTTGTTGAATTTGTTGGTGTTTTTCAATGTTGAGGTTGTTGTTTTTTTTCAATGTTCAGGTTGTTGTTGAATTTGATGGTGTTTTTCAATGTCGAGGTTGTTGTTGAAATTGTTGGTGTTTTTCAATGTTGCAGTTGTTGTTGAATTTGTTGGTGTTTTTCAATGTTGAGGTTGTTGTTGTTTTTCAATGTTCAGGTTGTTGTTGAATTTGATGGTGTTTTTCAATGTTGAGGTTGTTGTTGAATTTGTTGGTGTTTTTCCATGTTGAGGTTGTTGTTGTTTTTCAAAGTTGAGGTTGTTGTTAAATTTGTTGGTGTTTTTCAATGTTGAGGTTGTTGTTGAATTTGTTGGTGTTTTTAAATGTTGAGGTTGTTGTTTAATTTGTTGGTGTTTTTCAATGTTGAGGTTGTTGTTGTTTTTCAATGTTCAGGTTGT
Source organism: Isurus oxyrinchus (assembly GCA_026770705.1). Taxonomy (NCBI): domain Eukaryota; kingdom Metazoa; phylum Chordata; class Chondrichthyes; order Lamniformes; family Lamnidae; genus Isurus; species Isurus oxyrinchus. The sequence continues at coordinate 69,399 of JANJGN010001496.1, forward strand.
TGTTGAATTTGATGGTGTTTTTCAATGTCGAGGTTGTTGTTGAAATTGTTGGTGTTTTTCAATGTTGCAGTTGTTGTTGAATTTGTTGGTGTTTTTCAATGTTGAGGTTGTTGTTGCTTTTCAATGTTGAGGTTGTTGTGGAATTTGTTGGTGTTTTTCAATGTTGAGGTTGTTGTTGTTTTTCAATGTTGAGGTTGTTGTTGAACTTGTTGGTTATTTTCAATTTCGAGGTTGTTGTTGAATTTGTTGGTGTTTTTCAATGTTGAAGTTGTTGAATTTGTTGGTGTTTTTCAATGTTGAGGTTGTTGTTGTTTTTCAATGTTGAGGTTGTTGTTGAATTTGTTGGTGTTTTTCAATGTTGAGGTTGTTGTTGTTTTTCAATGTTGAGGTTGTTGTTGAATTTGTTGGTGTTTTTCAACGTTGAGGTTGTTGTTGAATTTGTTCGTGTTTTTCAATGCTCAGGTTGTTGTTGTTTTTCAATGTTGAGGTTGTTGTTGAATTTGTTTGTGTTTTTCAATGTTGAGGTTGTTGTAGTTTTTCAATGTTGAGGTTGTTGTTGAATGTGTTGATGTTTTTCAATGTTGAGGTTGTTGTTGTTTTTCAATGTTGAAGTTGTTGCTGAATTTGTTGGTGTTTTTCAATGTTGAGGTTGTTGTTGAATTTGTTGGTGTTTTTCAATGTTGAGGTTGTTGTTGTTTTTCAATGTTGAGGTTGTTGTTGAATTTGTTGGTGTTGTTCTTCGTTGAGGTTGTTGTTGAATTTGTTCGTGTTTTTCAATGCTGAGGTTGTTGTTGTTTTTCAATGTTGAGGTTGTTGTTGAATTTGTTGGTGTTTTTCAATGTTGAGGTTGTTGTAGTTTTACAATGTTGAGGTTGTTGTTGAATTTGTTGATGTTTTTCAGGGTCGAGGTTGTTGTTGAATTTGTTGGTGTTTTTCAATGTTGAGGTTGTTGTTGCTTTTTAATGTTGAGGTTGTTGTTGAATTTGTTGGTTTTTTTCCATGTTGAAGTTGTTGAATTTGTTGGTGTTTTTCAATGTTGAGGTTGTTGTTGTTTTTCAATGTTGAGGTTGTTGTTGAATTTGTTGGTTTTTTTCAATGTTGCGGTTGTTGTTGTTTTTCAATGTTGAGGTTGTTGTTGAATTTGTTGGTGTTTTTCAACGTTGAGGTTGTTGTTGAATTTGTTCGTGTTTTTCAATGCTCAGGTTGTTGTTGTTTTTCAATGTTGAGGTTGTTGTTGAATTTGTTGGTGTTTTTCAATGTTGAGGTTGTTGTAGTTTTTCAATGTTGAGGTTGTTGTTGAATGTGTTGATGTTTTTCAATGTTGAGGTTGTTGTTGTTTTTCAATGTTGAGGTTGTTGCTGAATTTGTTGGTGTTTTTCAATGTTGAGGTTGTTGTTGAATTTGTTGGTGTTTTTCAATGTTGAGGTTGCTGTTGTTTTTCAATGTTGTGGTTGTTGTTGAATTTGTTGGTGTTTTTCAACGTTGAGGTTGTTGTTGAATTTGTTCGTGTTTTTCAATGCTGAGGTTGTTGTTGTTTTTCAATGTTGAGGTTGTTGTTGAATTTGTTGGTGTTTTTCAATGTTGAGGTTGTTGTAGTTTTTCAATGTTGAGGTTGTTGTTGAATTTGTTGATGTTTTTCAATGTCGAGGTTGTTCTTGAATTTGCTGGTGTTTTTAAATGTTGAGGTTGTTGTTGAATTTGTTGGTGTTTTTCAATGTTGAGGTTGTTGTTGATTTTCAATGTTGAGGTTGTTGTTGAATTTGTTGGTGTTTTTCAATGTCGAGGTTGTTGTTGAATTTGTTGGTGTTTTTCAATGTTGAATTTGTTGTTGAATTTGTTGGTGTTTTTCAATGTTGAGGTTGTTGCTGTTTTTCAATGTTGAGGTTGTTGTTGAATTTGTTGGTGTTTTTCAATGTTGAGGTTGTTGTTGAATTTGTTGGCGTTTTTAAATGTTGAGGTTGTTGTTGAATTTGTTGGTGTTTTTCAATGTTGAGGTTGTTGTTGAATTTGTTGGTGTTTTTCAATGTTGAGGTTGTTGTTTTTTTTCAATGTTCAGGTTGTTGTTGATTTTGATGGTGTTTTTCAATGTCGAGGTTGTTGTTGAAATTGTTGGTGTTTTTCAATGTTGCAGTTGTTGTTGAATTTGTTGGTGTTTTTCAATGTTGAGGTTGTTGTTGTTTTTCAATGTTCAGGTTGTTGTTGAATTTGATCGTGTTTTTCAATGTTGAGGTTGTTGTTGAATTTGTTGGTGTTTTTCCATGTTGAGGTTGTTGTTGTTTTTCAAAGTTGAGGTTGTTGTTAAATTTGTTGGTGTTTTTCAATGTTGAGGTTGTTGTTGAATTTGTTGGTGTTTTTCAATGTTGAGGTTGTTGTTGAATTTGTTGGTGTTTTTCAATGTTGAGGTTGTTGTTCTTTTTCAATGTTCAGGTTGTTGTTGAATTTGATGGTGTTTTTCAATGTCGAGGTTGTTGTTGAAATTGTTGGTGTTTTTCAATGTTGCAGTTGTTGTTGAATTTATTGGTGTTTTTCAATGTTGAGGTTGTTGTTGTTTTTCAATGTTGAGGTTGTTGTTGTTTTTCAATGTTGAGGTTGTTGTTGAATTTGTTGGTGTTTTTCAATGTTGAGGTTGTTGTTGTTTTTCAATGTTGAGGTTGTTGTTGAATTTGTTGGTGTTTTTCAACGTTGAGGTTGTTGTTGAATTTGTTCGTGTTTTTCAATGCTCAGGTTGTTGTTGTTTTTCAATGTTGAGGTTGCTGTTGAATTTGTTGGTGTTTTTCAATGTTGAGGTTGTTGTAGTTTTTCAATGTTGAGGTTGTTGTTGAATGTGTTGATGTTTTTCAATGTTGAGGTTGTTGTTGTTTTTCAATGTTGAGGTTGTTGCTGAATTTGTTGGTGTTTTTCAATGTTGAGGTTGTTGTTGAATTTGTTGGTGTTTTTCAATGTTGAGGTTGTTGTTGTTTTTCAATGTTGTGGTTGTTGTTGAATTTGTTGGTGTTTTTCAACGTTGAGGTTGTTGTTGAATTTGTTAGTGTTTTTCAATGCTGAGGTTGTTGTTGTTTTTGAATGTTGAGGTTGTTGTTGAATTTGTTGGTGTTTTTCAATGTTGAGGTTGTTGTAGTTTGTCAATGTTGAGCTTGTTGTTGAATTTGTTGATGTTTTTCAATGTCGAGGTTGTTCCTGAATTTGTTGGTGTTTTTCAATGTAGAAGTTGTTGTTGAATTTGTTGGTGTTGTTCAATGTTGAGGTTGTTGTTGAATTTGTTGGTGTTTTTGAATGTTGAGGTTGTTGTTGAATTTGTTGGTGTTTTTCAATGTTGAGGTTGTTGTTGTTTTTCAATGTTGAGGTTGTTGTTGAATTTGTTGGTGTTTTTCTTTGTTGAGGTTGTTGTTGTTGTACAATGAGGAGGTTGCTGTTGAATTTGTTGGTGTTTTTCAATATCGAGGTTGTTGTTGAATTTGTTGGTGTTTTTCAATGTTGAGGTTGTTGTTGTTTTTCAATGTTGAGGTTGTTGTTGCTTTTTAATGTTAAGGTTGTTGTTGAATTTGTTGGTTTTTTTCCATGTTGAAGTTGTTGAATTTGTTGGTGTTTTTCAATGTTGAGGTTGTTGTTGTTTTTCAATGTTGAGGTTGTTGTTGAATTTGTTGGTGTTTTTCAATGTTGAGGTTGTTGTTGTTTTTCAATTTTGAGGTTGTTGTTGAATTTGTTGGTGTTTTTCAACGTTGAGGTTGTTGTTGAATTTGTTTGTGTTTTTCAATGCTCAGGTTGTTGTTGAATTTGTTGGTGTTTTTCAATGTTGAGGTTGTTGCTGAATTTGTTGGTGTTTTTCAATGTTGAGGTTGTTGTTGAATTTCTTGGTGTTTTTCAATGTTGAGGTTGTTGTTGTTTTTCAATGTTGTGGTTGTTGTTGTATTTGTTGGTGTTTTTCAACGTTGAGGTTATTGTTGAATTTGTTCGTGTTTTTCAATGCTGAGGTTGTTGTTGTTTTTCAATGTTGAGGTTGTTGTTGAATTTGTTGGTGTTTTTCAATGTTGAGGTTGCTGTAGTTTTTCAATGTTGAGGTTGTTGTTGAATTTGTTGATGTTTTTCAATGTCGAGGTTGTTCTTGAATTTGTTGGTGTTTTTAAATGTTGAGGTTGTTGCTGTTTTTCAATGTTGAGGTTGTTGTTGAATTTGTTGGTGTTTTTGAATGTTGAGGTTGTTGTTGAATTTGTTGGCGTTTTTAAATATGGAGGTTGTTGTTGAATTTGTTGGTTTTTTTCAATGTTGAGGTTGTTGTTGAATTTGTTGGTGTTTTTCAATGTTGAGGTTGTTGTTTTTTTTCAATGTTCAGGTTGTTGTTGAATTTGATGGTGTTTTTCAATGTCGAGGTTGTTGTTGAAATTGTTGGTGTTTTTCAATGTTGCAGTTGTTGTTGAATTTGTTGGTGTTTTTCAATGTTGAGGTTGTTGTTGTTTTTCAATGTTCAGGTTGTTGTTGAATTTGATGGTGTTTTTCAATGTTGAGGTTGTTGTTGAATTTGTTGGTGTTTTTCCATGTTGAGGTTGTTGTTGTTTTTCAAAGTTGAGGTTGTTGTAAAATTTGTTGGTGTTTTTCAATGTTGAGGTTGTTGTTGAATTTGTTGGTGTTTTTCAATGTTGAGGTTGTTGTTGAATTTGTTGGTGTTTTTCAATGTTGAGGTTGTTGTTGTTTTTCAATATTCAGGTTGTTGTTGAATTTGATGGTGTTTTTCAATGTCTGGTTGTTGTTGAAATTGTTGGTGTTTTTCAATATTGCAGTTGTTGTTGAATTTGTTGGTGTTTTTCAATGTTGAGGTTGTTGTTGTTTTTCAATGTTGAGGTTGTTGTTGTTTTTCAATGTTGAGGTTGTTGCTGAATTTGTTGGTGTTTTTCAATGTTGAGGTTGTTGTTGAATTTGTTGGTGTTTTTCAATGTTGAGGTTGTTGTTGTTTTTCAATGTTGTGGTTGTTGTTGAATTTGTTGGTGTTTTTCAACGTTGAGGTTGTTGTTGAATTTGTTCGTGTTTTTCAATGCTGAGGTTGTTGTTGTTTTTGAATGTTGAGGTTGTTGTTGAATTTGTTGGTGTTTTTCAATGTTGAGGTTGTTGTAGTTTTTCAATGTTGAGGTTGTTGTTGAATTTGTTGATGTTTTTCAATGTCGAGGTTGTTCCTGAATTTGTTGGAGTTTTTCAATGTTGAAGTTGTTGTTGAATTTGTTGGTGTTGTTCAATGTTGAGGTTGTTGTTGAATTTGTTGGTGTTTTTAAATGTTGAGGTTGTTGTTGAATTTGTTGGTGTTTTTCAATGTTGAGGTTGTTGTTGTTTTTCAATGTTGGGGTTGTTGTTGAATTTGTTGGTGTTTTTCTTTGTTGAGGTTGTTGTTGTTGTTCAATGAGGAGGTTGCTGTTGAATTTGTTGGTGTTTTTCAATGTCGAGGTTGTTGTTGAATTTGTTGGTGTTTTTCAAAGTTGAATTTGTTGTTGAATTTGTTGGTGTTTTTCAATGTTGAGGTTGTTGCTGTTTTTCAATGTTGAGGTTGTTGTTGAATTTGTTGGTGTTTTTCAATGTTGAGGTTGTTGTTGAATTTGTTGGCGTTTTTAAATGTTGAGGTTGTTGTTGAATTCGTTGGTGTTTTTCAATGTTGAGGTTGTTGTTGAATTTGTTGGTGTTTTTCAATGTTGAGGTTGTTGTTGTTTTTCAATGTTCAGGTTGTTGTTGCATTTGATGGTGTTTTTCAATGTCGAGGTTGTTGTTGAAAATGTTGGTGTTTTTCAATGTTGCAGTTGTTGTTGAATTTGTTGGTGTTTTTCAATGTTGAGGTTGTTGTTGTTTTTCAATGTTGAGGTTGTTGTTGAATTTGTTGGTGTTTTTCAACGTTGAGGTTGTTGCTGAATTTGTTCGTGTTTTTCAATGCTGAGGTTGTTGTTTGTTTTTCAATGTTGAGGTTGTTGTTGAATTTGTTGGTGTTTTTCAATGTTGAGGTTGTTGGTGTTTTTCAATGTTGAATTTGTTGTTGAATTTGTTGGTGTTTTTCAATGTTGAGGTTGTTGCTGTTTTTCAATGTTGAGGTTGATGTTGAATTTGTTGGTGTTTTTCAATGTTGAGGTTGATGTTGTTTTTCAATGTTGAGGTTGTTGTTCTTTTTCAATGTTGAGGTTGTTGTTGAATTTGTTGGTGTTTTTCGATGTTGAAGTTGTTGTTGAATTTGTTGGTGTTTTTCAATGTTGAAGTTGTTGTTGAATTTGTTGGTGTTTTTCAATGTCGAGGTTGTTGTTGAATTTGTTGGTGTTTTTCAATGTTGAAGTTGTTGTTGAATTTGTATGTGTTTTTGAATGTTGAGGTTGTTGTTGAATTTGTTGCTGTTTTTCAATGTTGAGGTTGTTGTTGTTTTTAAATGTTGATGTTGTTGTTGAATTTGTTGGTGTTTTTCCATGTTGAGGTTGTTGTTGTTTTTCAATGTTGAGGTTGTTGAATTTGTTGGTGTTTTTCCATGTTGAGGTTGTTGTTGTTTTTCAATGTTGAGGTTGTTGTTGAATTTGTTGATGTTTTTCAACGTTGAGGTTGTTGTTGAATTTGTTCGTGTTTTTCAATGCTCAGGTTGTTGTTGTTTTTCCATGTTGAGGTTGTTGTTGAATTTGATGGTGTTTTTCAATGTTGAGGTTGTTGTAGTTTTTCAATGTTGAGGTTGTTGTTGAATGTGTTGATGTTTTTCAATGTTGAGGTTGTTGTTGTTTTTCAATGTTGAGGTTGTTGCTGAATTTGTTGGTGTGTTTCAATGTTGAGGTTGTTGTTGAATTTGATGGTGTTTTTCAATGTTGAGGTTGTTGTTGTTTTTCAATGTTGATGTTGTTGTTGAATTTTTTGGTGTTTTTCAACGTTGAGGTTGTTGCTGAATTTGTTCGTGTTTTTCAATGCTGAGGTTGTTGTTTGTTTTTCAATGTTGAGGTTGTTGTTGAATTTGTTGGTGTTTTTCAATGTTGAGGTTGTTGTTGTTTTTCAATGTTGAGGTTGTTGTTGAATTTGTTGATGTTTTTCAATGTCGAGGTTGTTGTTGAATTTATTGGTGTTTTTCAATGTTGAAGTTGTTGTTGAATTTGTTGGTGTTTTTCAATGTTGAGGTTGTTGTAGTTTTTCCATGTTGAGGTTGTTGTTGAATTTGTTGATGTTTTTCAATGTCGAGGTTGTTGTTGAATTTGCTGGTGTTTTTCAATGTTGAAGTTGTTTTTGAATTTGTTGGTGTTGTTCAATGTTGAGGTTGTTGTTGAATTTGTTCGTGTTTTTCAATGTTGAGGTTGTTGCTGTTTTTCAATGTTGAGGTTGTTGTTGAATTTGTTGGTGTTTTTCAATGTTGAGGTTGTTGTTGAATTTGTTGGCGTTTTTAAATGTTGAGGTTGTTGTTGAATTCGTTGGTGTTTTTCAATGTTGAGGTTGTTGTTGAATTTGTTGGTGTTTTTCAATGTTGAGGTTGTTGTTGTTTTTCAATGTTCAGGTTGTTGTTGCATTTGATGGTGTTTTTCAATGTCGAGGTTGTTGTTGAAAATGTTGGTGTTTTTCAATGTTGCAGTTGTTGTTGAATTTGTTGGTGTTTTTCAATGTTGAGGTTGTTGTTGTTTTTCAATGTTGAGGTTGTTGTTGAATTTGTTGGTGTTTTTCAACGTTGAGGTTGTTGCTGAATTTGTTCGTGTTTTTCAATGCTGAGGTTGTTGTTTGTTTTTCAATGTTGAGGTTGTTGTTGAATTTGTTGGTGTTTTTCAATGTTGAGGTTGTTGGTGTTTTTCAATGTTGAATTTGTTGTTGAATTTGTTGGTGTTTTTCAATGTTGAGGTTGTTGCTGTTTTTCAATGTTGAGGTTGATGTTGAATTTGTTGGTGTTTTTCAATGTTGAGGTTGATGTTGTTTTTCAATGTTGAGGTTGTTGTTCTTTTTCAATGTTGAGGTTGTTGTTGAATTTGTTGGTGTTTTTCAATGTTGAAGTTGTTGTTGAATTTGTTGGTGTTTTTCAATGTTGAAGTTGTTGTTGAATTTGTTGGTGTTTTTCAATGTCGAGGTTGTTGTTGAATTTGTTGGTGTTTTTCAATGTTGAAGTTGTTGTTGAATTTGTATGTGTTTTTGAATGTTGAGGTTGTTGTTGAATTTGTTGCTGTTTTTCAATGTTGAGGTTGTTGTTGTTTTTAAATGTTGATGTTGTTGTTGAATTTGTTGGTGTTTTTCCATGTTGAGGTTGTTGTTGTTTTTCAATGTTGAGGTTGTTGAATTTGTTGGTGTTTTTCCATGTTGAGGTTGTTGTTGTTTTTCAATGTTGAGGTTGTTGTTGAATTTGTTGATGTTTTTCAACGTTGAGGTTGTTGTTGAATTTGTTCGTGTTTTTCAATGCTCAGGTTGTTGTTGTTTTTCCATGTTGAGGTTGTTGTTGAATTTGATGGTGTTTTTCAATGTTGAGGTTGTTGTAGTTTTTCAATGTTGAGGTTGTTGTTGAATGTGTTGATGTTTTTCAATGTTGAGGTTGTTGTTGTTTTTCAATGTTGAGGTTGTTGCTGAATTTGTTGGTGTGTTTCAATGTTGAGGTTGTTGTTGAATTTGATGGTGTTTTTCAATGTTGAGGTTGTTGTTGTTTTTCAATGTTGATGTTGTTGTTGAATTTTTTGGTGTTTTTCAACGTTGAGGTTGTTGCTGAATTTGTTCGTGTTTTTCAATGCTGAGGTTGTTGTTTGTTTTTCAATGTTGAGGTTGTTGTTGAATTTGTTGGTGTTTTTCAATGTTGAGGTTGTTGTTGTTTTTCAATGTTGAGGTTGTTGTTGAATTTGTTGATGTTTTTCAATGTCGAGGTTGTTGTTGAATTTATTGGTGTTTTTCAATGTTGAAGTTGTTGTTGAATTTGTTGGTGTTTTTCAATGTTGAGGTTGTTGTAGTTTTTCCATGTTGAGGTTGTTGTTGAATTTGTTGATGTTTTTCAATGTCGAGGTTGTTGTTGAATTTGCTGGTGTTTTTCAATGTTGAAGTTGTTGTTGAATTTGTTGGTGTTGTTCAATGTTGAGGTTGTTGTTGAATTTGTTGGTGTTTTTAAATGTTGAGGTTGTTGTTGAATTTGTTGGTGTTTTTCAATGTTGAGGTTGTTGTTGTTTTTCAATGTTGAGGTTGTTGTTGAATTTGTTCGTGTTTTTCAATGCTCAGGTTGTTGTTGTTTTTCAATGTTGAGGTTGTTGTTGAATTTGTTGGTGTTTTTCAATGTTGAGGTTGTTGTAGTTTTTCAATGTTGAGGTTGTTGTTGAATGTGTTGATGTTTTTCAATGTTGAGGTTGTTGTTGTTTTTCAATGTTGAGGTTGTTGCTGAATTTGTTGGTGTTTGTCAATGTTGAGGTTGTTGTTGAATTTGTTGGTGTTTTTCAATGTTGAGGTTGTTGTTGTTTGTCAATGTTGTGGTTGTTGTTGAATTTGTTGGTGTTTTTCAACGTTGAGGTTGTTGTTGAATTTGTTCGTGTTTTTCAATGCTGAGGTTGTTGTTGTTTTTGAATGTTGAGGTTGTTGTTGAATTTGTTGGTGTTTTTCAATGTTGAGGTTGTTGTAGTTTTTCAATGTTGAGGTTGTTGTTGAATTTGTTGATGTTTTTCAATGTCGAGGTTGTTCCTGAATTTGTTGGTGTTTTTCAATGTTGAAGTTGTTGTTGAATTTGTTGGTGTTGTTCAATGTTGAGGTTGTTGTTGAATTTGTTGGTGTTTTTAAATGTTGAGGTTGTTGTTGAATTTGTTGGTGCTTTTCAATGTTGAGGTTGTTGTTGTATTTCAATGTTGAGGTTGTTGTTGAATTTGTTGGTGTTTTTCTTTGTTGAGGTTGTTGTTGTTGTTCAATGTGGAGGTTGCTGTTGAATTTGTTGGTGTTTTTCAATGTCGAGGTTGTTGTTGAATTTGTTGGTGTTTTTCAATGTTGAATTTGTTGTTGAATTTGTTGGTGTTTTTCAATGTTGAGGTTGTTGCTGTTTTTCAATGTTGAGGTTGTTGTTGAATTTGTTGGTGTTTTTCAATGTTGAGGTTGATGTTGTTTTTCAATGTTGAGGTTGTTGTTCCTTTTCAATGTTGAGGTTGTTGTTGAATTTGTTGGTGTTTTTCAATGTTGAAGTTGTTGTTGAATTTGTTGGTGTTTTTCAATGTCGAGGTTGTTGTTGAATTTGTTGGTGTTTTTCAATGTTGAAGTTGTTGTTGAATTTGTATGTGTTTTTCAATGTTGAGGTTGTTGTTGAATTTGTTGCTGTTTTTCAATGTTGAGGTTGTTGTTGTTTTTGAATGTTGAGGTTGTTGTTGAATTTGTTGGTGTTTTTCTATTTTAAGGTTGTTGTTGTTTTTCAATGTTGAGGTTGTTGTTGAATTTGTTGGTGTTTTTCCATGTTGAGGTTGTTGTTGTTTTTCAATGTTGAGGTTGTTGAATTTGTTGGTGTTTTTCCATGTTGAGGTTGTGGTTGTTTTACAATGTTGAGGTTGTTGTTGAATTTGTTGATGTTTTTCAACGTTGAGGTTGTTGTTGAATTTGTTCGTGTTTTTCAATGCTCAGGTTGTTGTTGTTTTTCCATGTTGAGGTTGTTGTTGAATTTGATGGTGTTTTTCAATGTTGAGGTTGTTGTAGTTTTTCAATGTTGAGGTTGTTGTTGAATGTGTTGATGTTTTTCAATGTTGAGGTTGTTGTTGTTTTTCAATGTTGAGGTTGTTGCTGAATTTGTTGGTGTGTTTCAATGTTGAGGTTGTTGTTGAATTTGTTGGTGTTTTTCAATGTTGAGGTTGTTGTGTTTTTCAATGTTGAGGTTGTTGTTGAATTTGTTGGTGTTTTTCAACGTTGAGGTTGTTGCTGAATTTGTTCGTGTTTTTCAATGCTGAGGTTGTTGTTTGTTTTTCAATGTTGAGGTTGTTGTTGAATTTGTTGGTGTTTTTCAATGTTGAGGTTGTTGTTGTTTTTCAATGTTGAGGTTGTTGTTGAATTTGTTGATGTTTTTCAATGTCGAGGTTGTTGTTGAATTTATTGGTGTTTTTCAATGTTGAAGTTGTTGTTGAATTTGTTGGTGTTTTTCAATGTTGAGGTTGTTGTAGTTTTTCCATGTTGAGGTTGTTGTTGAATTTGTTGGTGTTTTTCAATGTCGAGGTTGTTGTTGAATTTGTTGGTGTTTTTCAATGTTGAAGTTGTTGTTGAATTTGTTGGTGTTGTTCAATGTTGAGGTTGTTGTTGAATTTTTTGGTGTTTTTAAATGTTGAGGTTGTTGTTGAATTTGTTGGTGTTTTTCAATGTTGAGGTTGTTGTTGTTTTTCAATGTTGATGTTGTTGTTGAATTTGTTCGTGTTTTTCAATGCTCAGGTTGTTGTTGTTTTTCAATGTTGAGGTTGTTGTTGAATTTGTTGGTGTTTTTCAATGTTGAGGTTGTTGTAGTTTTTCAATGTTGAGGTTGTTGTTGAATGTGTTGATGTTTTTCAATGTTGAGGTTGTTGTTGTTTTTCAATGTTGAGGTTGTTGCTGAATTTGTTGGTGTTTGTCAATGTTGAGGTTGTTGTTGAATTTGTTGGTGTTTTTCAATGTTGAGGTTGTTGTTGTTTGTCAATGTTATGGTTGTTGTTGAATTTGTTGGTGTTTTTCAACGTTGAGGTTGTTGTTGAATTTGTTCGTGTTTTTCAATGCTGAGGTTGTTGTTGTTTTTGAATGTTGAGGTTGTTGTTGAATTTGTTGGTGTTTTTCAATGTTGAGGTTGTTGTAGTTTTTCAATGTTGAGGTTGTTGTTGAATTTGTTGATGTTTTTCAATGTCGAGGTTGTTCCTGAATTTGTTGGTGTTTTTCAATGTTGAAGTTGTTGTTGAATTTGTTGGTGTTGTTCAATGTTGAGGTTGTTGTTGAATTTGTTGGTGTTTTTAAATGTTGAGGTTGTTGTTGTTTTTCAATGTTGAGGTTGTTGTTGAATTTGTTGGTGTTTTTCTTTGTTGAGGTTGTTGTTGTTGTTCATTGTGGAGGTTGCTGTTGAATTTGTTGGTGTTTTTCAACGTCGAGGTTGTTGTTGAATTTGTTGGTGTTTTTCAATGTTGAATTTGTTGTTGAATTTGTTGGTGTTTTTCAATGTTGAGGTTGTTGCTGCTTTTCAATGTTGAGGTTGTTGTTGAATTTGTTGGTGTTTTTCAATGTTGAGGTTGTTGTTGAATTTGTTGGCGTTTTTAAATGTTGAGGTTGTTGTTGAATTCGTTGGTGTTTTTCAATGTTGAGGTTGTTGTTGAATTTGTTGGTGTTTTTCAATGTTGAGGTTGTTGTTGTTTTTCAATGTTGAGGTTGTTGTTCTTTTTCAATGTTGAGGTTGTTGTTGAATTTGTTGTTGTTTTTCAATGTTGAAGTTGTTGTTGAATTTGTTGGTGTTTTTCCATGTTGAAGTTGTTGTTGAATTTGTTGGTGTTTTTCAATGTCGAGGTTGTTGTTGAATTTGTTGGTGTTTTTCAATGTTGAGGTTGTTGTTGTTTTTCAATGTTGAGGTTGTTGTTGAATTTGTTGGTGTTTTTCAATGTTGAGGTTGTTGTTGTTTTTTAATTTTGAGGTTGTTGTTGAATTTGTTGGTGTTTTTCAACGTTGAGGTTGTTTTTGAATTTGTTCGTGTTTTTCAATGCTCAGGTTGTTGTTGAATTTGTTGGTGTTTTTCAATGTTGAGGTTGTTGCTGAATTTGTTGGTGTTTTTCAATGTTGAGGTTGTTGTTGAATTTCTTGGTGTTTTTCAATGTTGAGGTTGTTGTTGTTTTTCAATGTTGTGGTTGTTGTTGTATTTGTTGGTGTTTTTCAACGTTGAGGTTATTGTTGAATTTGTTCGTGTATTTCAATGCTGAGGTTGTTGTTGTTTTTCAATGTTGAGGTTGTTGTTGAATTTGTTGGTGTTTTTCAATGTTGAGGTTGCTGTAGTTTTTCAATGTTGAGGTTGTTGTTGAATTTGTTGATGTTTTTCATTGTCGAGGTTGTTCTTGAATTTGTTGGTGTTTTTAAATGTTGAGGTTGTTGTTGAATTTGTTGGTGTTTTTCAATGTTGAGGTTGTTGTTGTTTTTCAATGTTGAGGTTGTTGTTGAATTTGTTGGTGTTTTTCAATGTCGAGGTTGTTGTTGAATTTGTTGGTGTTTTTCAATGTTGAATTTGTTGTTGAATTTGTTGCTGTTTTTCAATGTTGAGGTTGTTGCTGTTTTTCAATGTTGAGGTTGTTGTTGAATTTGTTGGTGCTTTTCAATGTTGAGGTTGTTGTTGAATTTGTTGGCGTTTTTAAATGTTGAGGTTGTTGTTGAATTTGTTGGTGTTTTTCAATGTTGAGGTTGTTGTTGAATTTGTTGGTGTTTTTCAATGTTGAGGTTGTTGTTTTTTTTCAATGTTCAGGTTGTTGTTGAATTTGATGGTGTTTTTCAATGTCGAGGTTGTTGTTGAAATTGTTGGTGTTTTTCAATGTTGCAGTTGTTGTTGAATTTGTTGGTGGTTTTCAATGTTGAGGTTGTTGTTGTTTTTCAATGTTCAGGTTGTTGTTGAATTTGATGGTGTTTTTCAATGTTGAGGTTGTTGTTGAATTTGTTGGTGTTTTTCCATGTTGAGGTTGTTGTTGTTTTTCAAAGTTGAGTTTGTTGTTAAATTTGTTGGTGTTTTTCAATGTTGAGGTTGTTGTTGAATTTGTTGGTGTTTTTCAATGTTGAGGTTGTTGTTGAATTTGTTGGTGTTTTTCAATGTTGAGGTTGTTGTTGTTTTTCAATATTCAGGTTGTTGTTGAATTTGATGGTGTTTTTCAATGTCGAGGTTGTTGTTGAAATTGTTGGTCTTTTTCAATGTTGCGGTTGTTGTTGAATTTGTTGGTGTTTTTCAATGTTGAGGTTGTTGTTGTTTTTCAATGTTGAGGTTGTTGTTGTTTTTCAATGTTGAGGTTGTTGCTGAATTTGTTGGTGTTTTTCAATGTTGAGGTTGTTGTTGAATTTGTTGGTGTTTTTCAATGTTGAGGTTGTTGTTGTTTTTCAATGTTGTGGTTGTTGTTGAATTTGTTTGTGTTTTTCAACGTTGAGGTTGTTGTTGAATTTGTTCGTGTTTTTCAATGCTGAGGTTGTTGTTGTTTTTGAATGTTGAGGTTGTTGTTGAATTTGTTGGTGTTTTTCAATGTTGAGGTTGTTGTAGTTTTTCAATGTTGAGGTTGTTGTTGAATTTGTTGATGTTTTTCAATGTCGAGGTTGTTCCTGAATTTGTTGGAGTTTTTCAATGTTGAAGTTGTTGTTGAATTTGTTGGTGTTGTTCAATGTTGAGGTTGTTGTTGAATTTGTTGGTGTTTTTAAATGTTGAGGTTGTTGTTGAATTTGTTGGTGTTTTTCAATGTTGAGGTTGTTGTTGTTTTTCAATGTTGGGGTTGTTGTTGAATTTGTTGGTGTTTTTCTTTGTTGAGGTTGTTGTTGTTGTTCAATGAGGAGGTTGCTGTTGAATTTGTTGGTGTTTTTCAATGTCGAGGTTGTTGTTGAATTTGTTGGTGTTTTTCAAAGTTGAATTTGTTGTTGAATTTGTTGGTGTTTTTCAATGTTGAGGTTGTTGCTGTTTTTCAATGTTCAGGTTGTTGTTGCATTTGATGGTGTTTTTCAATGTCGAGGTTGTTGTTGAAATTGTTGGTGTTTTTCAATGTTGCAGTTGTTGTTGAATTTGTTGGTGTTTTTCAATGTTGAGGTTGATGTTGTTTTTCAATGTTGAGGTTGTTGTTCTTTTTCAATGTTGAGGTTGTTGTTGAATTTGTTGGTGTTTTTCAATGTTGAGGTTGTTGTTGTTTTTCAATGTTGAGGTTGTTGTTGAATTTGTTGGTGTTTTTCAACGTTGAGGTTGTTGCTGAATTTGTTCGTGTTTTTCAATGCTGAGGTTGTTGTTTGTTTTTCAATGTTTAGGTTGTTGTTGAATTTGTTGGTGTTTTTCAATGTTGAGGTTGTTGGTGTTTTTCAATGTTGAATTTGTTGTTCAATTTGTTGGTGTTTTTCAATGTTGAGGTTGTTGCTGTTTTTCAATGTTGAGGTTGTTGTTGAATTTGTTGGTGTTTTTCAATGTTGAGGTTGATGTTGTTTTTCAATGTTGAGGTTGTTGTTCTTTTTCAATGTTGAGGTTGTTGTTGAATTTGTTGGTGTTTTTCAATGTTGAAGTTGTTGTTGAATTTGTTGGTGTTTTTCAATGTTGAAGTTGTTGTTGAATTTGTTGGTATTTTTCAATGTTGAAGTTTTTGTTGAATTTGTATGTGTTTTTGAAAGTTGAGGTTGTTGTTGAATTTGTTGCTGTTTTTCAATGTTGAGGTTGTTGTTGTTTTTAAATGTTGAGGTTGTTGTTGAATTTGTTGGTGTTTTTCCATGTTGAGGTTGTTGTTGTTTTTCAATGTTGAGGTTGTTGAATTTGTTGGTGTTTTTCCATGTTGAGGTTGTTGTTGTTTTTCAATGTTGAGGTTGTTGTTGAATTTGTTGATGTTTTTCAACGTTGAGGTTGTTGTTGAATTTGTTCGTGTTTTTCAATGCTCAGGTTGTTGTTGTTTTTCCATGTTGAGGTTGTTGTTGAATTTGATGGTGTTTTTCAATGTTGAGGTTGTTGTAGTTTTTCAATGTTGAGGTTGTTGTTGAATGTGTTGATGTTTTTCAATGTTGAGGTTGTTGTTGTTTTTCAATGTTGAGGTTGTTGCTGAATTTGTTGGTGTGTTTCAATGTTGAGGTTGTTGTTGAATTTGATGGTGTTTTTCAATGTTGAGGTTGTTGTTGTTTTTCAATGTTGAGGTTGTTGTTGAATTTGTTTGTGTTTTTCAACGTTGAGGTTGTTGCTGAATTTGTTCGTGTTTTTCAATGCTGAGGTTGTTGTTTGTTTTTCAATGTTGAGGTTGTTGTTGAATTTGTTGGTGTTTTTCAATGTTGAGGTTGTTGTTGTTTTTCAATGTTGAGGTTGTTGTTGAATTTGTTGATGTTTTTCAATGTCGAGGTTGTTGTTGAATTTATTGGTGTTTTTCAATGTTGAAGTTGTTGTTGAATTTGTTGGTGTTTTTCAATGTTGAGGTTGTTGTAGTTTTTCCATGTTGAGGTTGTTGTTGAATTTGTTGATGTTTTTCAATGTCGAGGTTGTTGTTGAATTTGTTGGTGCTTTTCAATGTTGAAGTTGTTGTTGAATTTGTTGGTGTTGTTCAATGTTGAGGTTGTTGTTGAATTTGTTGGTGTTTTTAAATGTTGAGGTTGTTGTTGAATTTGTTGGTGTTTTTCAATGTTGAGGTTGTTGTTGTTTTTCAATGTTGAGGTTGTTGTTGAATTTGTTCGTGTTTTTCAATGCTCAGGTTGTTGTTGTTTTTCAATGTTGAGGTTGTTGTTGAATTTGTTGGTGTTTTTCAATGTTGAGGTTGTTGTAGTTTTTCAATGTTGAGGTTGTTGTTGAATGTGTTGATGTTTTTCAATGTTGAGGTTGTTGTTGTTTTTCAATGTTGAGGTTGTTGCTGAATTTGTTGGTGTTTGTCAATGTTGAGGTTGTTGTTGAATTTGTTGGTGTTTTTCAATGTTGAGGTTGTTGTTGTTTGTCAATGTTGTGGTTGTTGTTGAATTTGTTGGTGTTTTTCAACGTTGAGGTTGTTGTTGAATTTGTTCGTGTTTTTCAATGCTGAGGTTGTTGTTGTTTTTGAATGTTGAGGTTGTTGTTGAATTTGTTGGTGTTTTTCAATGTTGAGGTTGTTGTAGTTTTTCAATGTTGAGGTTGTTGTTGAATTTGTTGATGTTTTTCAATGTCGAGGTTGTTCCTGAATTTGTTGGTGTTTTTCAATGTTGAAGTTGTTGTTGAATTTGTTGGTGTTGTTCAATGTTGAGGTTGTTGTTGAATTTGTTGGTGTTTTTAAATGTTGAGGTTGTTGTTGAATTTGTTGGTGTTTTTCAATGTTGAGGTTGTTGTTGTTTTTCAATGTTGAGGTTGTTGTTGAATTTGTTGGTGTTTTCCTTTGTTGAGGTTGTTGTTGTTGTTCAATGTGGAGGTTGTTGTTGAATTTGATGGTGTTTTTCAATGTTGAGGTTGTTGTAGTTTTTCAATGTTGAGGTTGTTGTTGAATGTGTTGATGTTTTTCAATGTTGAGGTTGTTGTTGTTTTTCAATGTTGAGGTTGTTGCTGAATTTGTTGGTGTGTTTCAATGTTGAGGTTGTTGTTGAATTTGATGGTGTTTTTCAATGTTGAGGTTGTTGTTGTTTTTCAATGTTGAGGTTGTTGTTGAATTTGTTGGTGTTTTTCAACGTTGAGGTTGTTGCTGAATTTGTTCGTGTTTTTCAATGCTGAGGTTGTTGTTTGTTTTTCAATGTTGAGGTTGTTGTTGAATTTGTTGGTGTTTTTCAATGTTGAGGTTGTTGTTGTTTTTCAATGTTGAGGTTGTTGTTGAATTTGTTGATGTTTTTCAATGTCGAGGTTGTTGTTGAATTTATTGGTGTTTTTCAATGTTGAAGTTGTTGTTGAATTTGTTGGTGTTTTTCAATGTTGAGGTTGTTGTAGTTTTTCCATGTTGAGGTTGTTGTTGAATTTGTTGATGTTTTTCAATGTCGAGGTTGTTGTTGAATTTGTTGGTGCTTTTCAATGTTGAAGTTGTTGTTGAATTTGTTGGTGTTGTTCAATGTTGAGGTTGTTGTTGAATTTGTTGGTGTTTTTAAATGTTGAGGTTGTTGTTGAATTTGTTGGTGTTTTTCAATGTTGAGGTTGTTGTTGTTTTTCAATGTTGAGGTTGTTGTTGAATTTGTTCGTGTTTTTCAATGCTCAGGTTGTTGTTGTTTTTCAATGTTGAGGTTGTTGTTGAATTTGTTGGTGTTTTTCAATTTTGAGGTTGTTGTAGTTTTTCAATGTTGAGGTTGTTGTTGAATGTGTTGATGTTTTTCAATGTTGAGGTTGTTGTTGTTTTTCAATGTTGAGGTTGTTGCTGAATTTGTTGGTGTTTGTCAATGTTGAGGTTGTTGTTGAATTTGTTGGTGTTTTTCAATGTTGAGGTTGTTGTTGTTTGTCAATGTTGTGGTTGTTGTTGAATTTGTTGGTGTTTTTCAACGTTGAGGTTGTTGTTGAATTTGTTCGTGTTTTTCAATGCTGAGGTTGTTGTTGTTTTTGAATGTTGAGGTTGTTGTTGAATTTGTTGGTGTTTTTCAATGTTGAGGTTGTTGTAGTTTTTCAATGTTGAGGTTGTTGTTGAATTTGTTGATGTTTTTCAATGTCGAGGTTGTTCCTGAATTTGTTGGTGTTTTTCAATGTTGAAGTTGTTGTTGAATTTGTTGGTGTTGTTCAATGTTGAGGTTGTTGTTGAATTTGTTGGTGTTTTTAAATGTTGAGGTTGTTGTTGAATTTGTTGGTGTTTTTCAATGTTGAGGTTGTTGTTGTTTTTCAATGTTGAGGTTGTTGTTGAATTTGTTGGTGTTTTCCTTTGTTGAGGTTGTTGTTGTTGTTCAATGTGGAGGTTGCTGTTGAATTTGTTGGTGTTTTTCAATGTCGAGGTTGTTGTTGAATTTGTTGGTGTTTTTCAATGTTGAATTTGTTGTTGAATTTGTTGGTGTTTTTCAATGTTGAGGTTGTTGTTGAATTTGTTGGTGTTTTTCAATGTTGAGGTTGATGTTGTTTTTCAATGTTGAGGTTGTTGTTCCTTTTCAATGTTGAGGTTGTTGTTGAATTTGTTGGTGTTTTTCAATGTTGAAGTTGTTGTTGAATTTGTTGGTGTTTTTCAATGTTGAAGTTGTTGTTGAATTTGTTGGTGTTTTTCAATGTCGAGGTTGTTGCTGAATTTGTTGGTGTTTTTCAATGTTGAAGTTGTTGTTGAATTTGTATGTGTTTTTCAATGTTGAGGTTGTTGTTGAATTTGTTGCTGTTTTTCAATGTTGAGGTTGTTGTTGTTTTTAAATGTTGAGGTTGTTGTTGAATTTGTTGGTGTTTTTCTATTTTAAGGTTGTTGTTGTTTTTCAATGTTGAGGTTGTTGTTGAATTTGTTGGTGTTTTTCCATGTTGAGGTTGTTGTTGTTTTTCAATGTTGAGGTTGTTGAATTTGTTGGTGTTTTTCCATGTTGAGGTTGTTGTTGTTTTACAATGTTGAGGTTGTTGTTGAATTTGTTGATGTTTTTCAACGTTGAGGTTGTTGTTGAATTTGTTCGTGTTTTTCAATGCTCAGGTTGTTGTTGTTTTTCCATGTTGAGGTTGTTGTTGAATTTGATGGTGTTTTTCAATGTTGAGGTTGTTGTAGTTTTTCAATGTTGAGGTTGTTGTTGAATGTGTTGATGTTTTTCAATGTTGAGGTTGTTGTTGTTTTTCAATGTTGAGGTTGTTGCTGAATTTGTTGGTGTGTTTCAATGTTGAGGTTGTTGTTGAATTTGTTGGTGTTTTTCAATGTTGAGGTTGTTGTGTTTTTCAATGTTGAGGTTGTTGTTGAATTTGTTGGTGTTTTTCAACGTTGAGGTTGTTGCTGAATTTGTTCGTGTTTTTCAATGCTGAGGTTGTTGTTTGTTTTTCAATGTTGAGGTTGTTGTTGAATTTGTTGGTGTTTTTCAATGTTGAGGTTGTTGTTGTTTTTCAATGTTGAGGTTGTTGTTGAATTTGTTGATGTTTTTCAATGTCGAGGTTGTTGTTTAATTTATTGGTGTTTTTCAATGTTGAAGTTGTTGTTGAATTTGTTGGTGTTGTTCAATGTTGAGGTTGTTGTAGTTTTTCCATGTTGAGGTTGTTGTTGAATTTGTTGATGTTTTTCAATGTCGAGGTTGTTGTTGAATTTGTTGGTGTTTTTCAATGTTGAAGTTGTTGTTGAATTTGTTGGTGTTGTTCAATGTTGAGGTTGTTGTTGAATTTTTTGGTGTTTTTAAATGTTGAGGTTGTTGTTGAATTTGTTGGTGTTTTTCAATGTTGAGGTCGTTGTTGTTTTTCAATGTTGAGGTTGTTGTTGAATTTGTTCGTGTTTTTCAATGCTCAGGTTGTTGTTGTTTTTCAATGTTGAGGTTGTTGTTGAATTTGTTGGTGTTTTTCAATGTTGAGGTTGTTGTAGTTTTTCAATGTTGAGGTTGTTGTTGAATGTGTTGATGTTTTTCAATGTTGAGGTTGTTGTTGTTTTTAAATGTTGAGGTTGTTGCTGAATTTGTTGGTGTTTGTCAATGTTGAGGTTGTTGTTGAATTTGGTGGTGTTTTTCAATGTTGAGGTTGTTGTTGTTTGTCAATGTTATGGTTGTTGTTGAATTTGTTGGTGTTTTTCAACGTTGAGGTTGTTGTTGAATTTGTTCGTGTTTTTCAATGCTGAGGTTGTTGTTGTTTTTGAATGTTGAGGTTGTTGTTGAATTTGTTGGTGTTTTTCAATGTTGAGGTTGTTGTAGTTTTTCAATGTTGAGGTTGTTGTTGAATTTGTTGATGTTTTTCAATGTCGAGGTTGTTCCTGAATTTGTTGGTGTTTTTCAATGTTGAAGTTGTTGTTGAATTTGTTGGTGTTGTTCAATGTTGAGGTTGTTGTTGAATTTGTTGGTGTTTTTAAATGTTGAGGTTGTTGTTGTTTTTCAATGTTGAGGTTGTTGTTGAATTTGTTGGTGTTTTTCTTTGTTGAGGTTGTTGTTGTTGTTCATTGTGGAGGTTGCTGTTGAATTTGTTGGTGTTTTTCAACGTCGAGGTTGTTGTTGAATTTGTTGGTGTTTTTCAATGTTGAATTTGTTGTTGAATTTGTTGGTGTTTTTCAATGTTGAGGTTGTTGCTGTTTTTCAATGTTGAGGTTGTTGTTGAATTTGTTGGTGTTTTTCAATGTTGAGGTTGTTGTTGAATTTGTTGGCGTTTTTAAATGTTGAGGTTGTTGTTGAATTCGTTGGTGTTTTTCAATGTTGAGGTTGCTGTTGAATTTGTTGGTGTTTTTCAATGTTGAGGTTGTTGTTGTTTTTCAATGTTGAGGTTGTTGTTCTTTTTCAATGTTGAGGTTGTTGTTGAATTTGTTGTTGTTTTTCAATGTTGAAGTTGTTGTTGAATTTGTTGGTGTTTTTCAATGTTGAAGTTGTTGTTGAATTTGTTGGTGTTTTTCAATGTCGAGGTTGTTGTTGAATTTGTTGGTGTTTTTCAATTTTGAAGTTGTTGTTGAATTTGTATGTGTTTTTCAATGTTGAGGTTGTTGTTGAATTTGTTGTTGTTTTTCAATGTTGAGGTTGTTGTTGTTATTAAATGTTGAGGTTGTTGTTGAATTTGTTGGTGTTTTTCAATTTTGAGGTTGTTGTTGCTTTTCAATGTTGAGGTTGTTGTTGAATTTGTTGGTGTTTTTCCATGTTGAGGTTGTTGTTGTTTTTCAATGTTGAGGTTGTTGAATTTGTTGGTGTTTTTCAATGTTGAGGTTGTTGTTGTTTTTCAATGTTGAGGTTGTTGTTGAATTTGTTGATGTTTTTCAACGTTGAGGTTGTTGTTGAATTTGTTCGTGTTTTTCAATGCTCAGGTTGTTGTTGTTTTTCCATGTTGATGTTGTTGTTGAATTTATTGGTGTTTTTCAATGTTGAGGTTGTTGTAGTTTTTCAATGTTGAGGTTGTTGTTGAATGTGTTGATGTTTTTCAATGTTGAGGTTGTTGTTGTTTTTCAATGTTGAGGTTGTTGCTGAATTTGTTGGTGTTTTTCAATGTTGAGGTTGTTGTTGAATTTGTTGGTGTTTTTCAATGTTGAGGTTGTTGTTGTTTTTCAATTTTGAGGTTGTTGTTGAATTTGTTGGTGTTTTTCAACGTTGAGGTTGTTGTTGAATTTGTTCGTGTTTTTCAATGCTGAGGTTGTTGTTTGTTTTTCAATGTTGAGGTTGTTGTTGAATTTGTTGGTGTTTTTCAATGTTGAGGTTGTTGTAGTTTTTCAATGTTGAGGTTGTTGTTGAATTTGTTGATGTTTTTCAATGTCGAGGTTGTTTTTGAATTTGTTGGTGTTTTTCAATGTTGAAGTTGTTGTTGAATTTGTTGGTGTTTTTCAATGTTGAGGTTGTTGTAGTTTTTCAAAGTTGAGGTTGTTGTTGAATTTGTTGATGTTTTTCAATGTCGAGGTTGTTGTTGAATTTGTTGGTGTTTTTCAATGTTGAAGTTGTTGTTGAATTTGTTGGTGTTGTTCAATGTTGAGGTTGTTGTTGAATTTGTTGGTGTTTTTAAATGTTGAGGTTGTTGTTGAATTTGTTGGTGCTTTTCAATGTTGAGGTTGTTCTTGTTTTTCAATGTTGAGGTTGTTGTTGAATTTGTTGGTGTTTTTCAATGTCGAGGTTGTTGTTGAATTTGTTGGTGTTTTTCAATGTTGAATTTGTTGTTGAATTTGTTGGTGTTTTTCAATGTTGAGGTTGTTGTTGAATTTGTTGGTGTTTTTCAATGTTGAGGTTGTTGTTGAATTTGTTGGCGTTTTTAAATGTTGAGGTTGTTGTTGAATTTGTTGGTGTTTTTCAATGTTGAGGTTGTTGTTGAATTTGTTGGTGTTTTTCAATGTTGAGGTTGTTGTTGTTTTTCAATGTTCAGGTTGTTGTTGAATTTGATGGTGTTTTTCAATGTCGAGGTTGTTGTTGAAATTGTTGGTGTTTTTCAATGTTGCAGTTGTTGTTGAATTTGTTGGTGTTTTTCAATGTTGAGGTTGTTGTTGTTTTTCAATGTTCAGGTTGTTGTTGAATTTGATGGTGTTTTTCAATGTTGAGGTTGTTGTTGAATTTGTTGGTGTTTTTCCATGTTGAGGTTGTTGTTGTTTTTCAAAGTTGAGGTTGTTGTTAAATTTGTTGGTGTTTTTCAATGTTGAGGTTGTTGTTGAATTTGTTGATGTTTTTCAATGTCGAGGTTGTTGTTGAAATTGTTGGTGTTTTTCAATGTTGCAGTTGTTGTTGAATTTGTTGGTGTTTCTCAATGTTGAGGTTGTTGTTGTTTTTCAATGTTGAGGTTGTTGTTCTTTTTCAATGCTGAGGTTGTTGTTGAATTTATTGGTGTTTTTCAATGTTGAAGTTGTTGTTGAATTTGTTGGTGTTTTTCAATGTTAAAGTTGTTGTTGAATTTGTTGGTGTTTTTCAATGTCGTGGTTGTTTTTGAATTTGTTGGTGTTTTTCAATGTTGAAGTTGTTGTTGAATTTGTTTGTGTTTTTCAATGTTGAGGTTGTTGTTGAATTTGTTGCTGTTTTTCAATGTTGAGGTTGTTGTTGTTTTTAAATGTTGAGGTTGTTGTTGAATTTGTTGGTGTTTTTCAATTTTGAGGTTGTTGTTGTTTTTCAATGTTGAGGTTGTTGTTGAATTTGTTGGTGTTTTTCCATGTTGAGGTTGTTGTTGTTTTTCAATGTTGAGGTTGTTGAATTTGTTGGTGTTTTTCAATGTTGAGGTTGTTGTTGTTTTTCAATGTTGAGGTTGTTGTTGAATTTGTTGGTGTTTTTCAACGTTGAGGTTGTTGTTGAATTTGTTCGTGTTTTTCAATGCTCAGGTTGTTGTTGTTTTTCAATGTTGAGGTTGTTGTTGAATTTGTTGGTGTTTTTCAATGTTGAGGTTGTTGTAGTTTTTCAATGTTGAGGTTGTTGTTGAATGTGTTGATGTTTTTCAATGTTGAGGTTGTTGTTGTTTTTCAATGTTGAGGTTGTTGCTGAATTTGTTGGTGTTTTTCAATGTTGAGGTTGTTGTTGAATTTGTTGGTGTTTTTCAATGTTGAGGTTGTTGTTGTTTTTCAATGTTGAGGTTGTTGTTGAATTTGTTGGTGTTTTTCAGTGTTGAAGTTGTTGTTGAATTTGTATGTGTTTTTCAATGTTGAGGTTGTTGTTGAATTTGTTGCTGTTTTTCAATGCTGAGGTTGTTGTTGTTATTAAATGTTGAGGTTGTTGTTGAATTTGTTGGTGTTTTTCAATTTTGAGGTTGTTGTTGCTTTTCAATGTTGAGGTTGTTGTTGAATTTGTTGGTGTTTTTCCATGTTGAGGTTGTTGTTGTTTTTCAATGTTGAGGTTGTTGAATTTGTTGGTGTTTTTCAATGTTGAGGTTGTTGTTGTTTTTCAATGTTGAGGTTGTTGTTGAATTTATTGATGTTTTTCAACGTTGAGGTTGTTGTTGAATTTGTTCGTGTTTTTCAATGCTCAGGTTGTTGTTGTTTTTCCATGTTGATGTTGTTGTTGAATTTGTTGGTGTTTTTCAATGTTGAGGTTGTTGTAGTTTTTCAATGTTGAGGTTGTTGTTGAATGTGTTGATGTTTTTCAATGTTGAGGTTGTTGTTGTTTTTCAATGTTGAGGTTGTTGCTGAATTTGTTGGTGTTTTTCAATGTTGAGGTTGTTGTTGAATTTGTTGGTGTTTTTCAATGTTGAGGTTGTTGTTGTTTTTCAATGTTGAGGTTGTTGTTGAATTTGTTGGTGTTTTTCAACGTTGAGGTTGTTGTTGAATTTGTTCGTGTTTTTCAATGTTGAGGTTGTTTTTTGTTTTTCAATGTTGAGGTTGTTGTTGAATTTGTTGGTGTTTTTCAATGTTGAGGTTGTTGTAGTTTTTCAATGTTGAGGTTGTTGTTGAATTTGTTGATGTTTTTCAATGTCGAGGTTGTTGTTGAATTTGTTGGTGTTTTTCAATGTTGAAGTTGTTGTTGAATTTGTTGGTGTTTTTCAATGTTGATGTTGTTGTAGTTTTTCAATGTTGAGGTTGTTGTTGAATTTGTTGATGTTTTTCAATGTCGAGGTTGTTGTTGAATTTGTTGGTGTTTTTCAATGTTGAAGTTGTTGTTGAATTTGTTGGTGTTGTTCAATGTTGAGGTTGTTGTTGAATTTGTTGGTGTTTTTAAATGTTGAGGTTGTTGTTGAATTTGTTGGTGTTTTTCAATGTCGAGGTTGTTGTTGAATTTGTTGGTGTTTTTCAATGTTGAATTTGTTGTTGAATTTGTTGGTGTTTTTCAATGTTGAGGTTGTTGCTGTTTTTCAATGTTGAGGTTGTTGTTGAATTTGTTGGTGTTTTTCAATGTTGAGGTTGTTGTTGAATTTGTTGGCGTTTTTAAATGTTGAGGTTGTTGTTGAATTTGTTGGTGTTTTTCAATGTTGAGGTTGTTGTTGAATTTGTTGGTGTTTTTCAATGTTGAGGTTGTTGTTGTTTTTCAATGTTCAGGTTGTTGTTGGATTTGATGGTGTTTTTCAATGTCGAGGTTGTTGTTGAAATTGTTGGTGTTTTTCAATGTTGCAGTTGTTGTTGAATTTGTTGGTGTTTTTCAATGTTGAGGTTGTTGTTGTTTTTCAATGTTGAGGTTGTTGTTGAATTTGATGGTGTTTTTCAATGTTGAGGTTGTTGTTGAATTTGTTGGTGTTTTTCGATGTTGAGGTTCTGTTGTTTTTCAAAGTTGAGGTTGTTGTTGAATTTGTTGGTGTTTTTCAATGTCGAGGTTGTTGTTGAATTTGTTGGTGTTTTTCAATGTTGAATTTGTTGTTGAATTTGTTGGTGTTGTTCAATGTTGAGGTTGTTGCTGTTTTTCAATGTTGAGGTTGTTGTTGAATTTGTTGGTGTTTTTCAATGTTGAGGTTGTTGTTGAATTTGTTGGCGTTTTTAAATGTTGAGGTTGTTGTTGAATTTGTTGGTGTTTTTCAATGTTGAGGTTGTTGTTGAATTTGTTGGTGTTTTTCAATGTTGAGGTTGTTGTTGTTTTTCAATGTTCAGGTTGTTGTTGAATTTGATGGTGTTTTTCAATGTCGAGGTTGTTGTTGAAATTGTTGGTGTTTTTCAATGTTGCAGTTGTTGTTGAATTTGTTGGTGTTTTTCAATGTTGAGGTTGTTGTTGTTTTTCAATGTTCAGGTTGTTGTTGAATTTGATGGTGTTTTTCAATGTTGAGGTTGTTGTTGAATTTGTTGGTGTTTTTCCATGTTGAGGTTCTGGTGTTTTTCAAAGTTGAGGTTGTTGTTAAATTTGTTGGTGTTTTTCAATGTTGAGGTTGTTGTTGAATTTGTTGGTGTTTTTCAATGTCGAGGTTGTTGTTGAAATTGTTGGTGTTTTTCAATGTTGCAGTTGTTGTTGAATTTGTTGGTGTTTTTCAATGTTGAGGTTGTTGTTGTTTTTCAATGTTGAGGTTGTTGTTCTTTTTCAATGCTGAGGTTGTTGTTGAATTTATTGGTGTTTTTCAATGTTGAAGTTGTTGTTGAATTTGTTGGTGTTTTTCAATGTTGAAGTTGTTGTTGAATTTGTTGGTGTTTTTCAATGTCGTGGTTGTTTTTGAATTTGTTGGTGTTTTTCAATGTTGAGGTTGTTGTTGAATTTGTTTGTGTTTTTCAATGTTGAGGTTGTTGTTGAATTTGTTGCTGTTTTTCAATGTTGAGGTTGTTGTTGTTTTTAAATGTTGAGGTTGTTGTTGAATTTGTTGGTGTTTTGCAATTTTGAGGTTGTTGTTGTTTTTCAATGTTGAGGTTGTTGTTGAATTTGTTGGTGTTTTTCCATGTTGAGGTTGTTGTTGTTTTTCAATGTTCAGGTTGTTGAATTTGTTGGTGTTTTTCAATGTTGAGGTTGTTGTTGTTTTTCAATGTTGAGGTTGTTGTTGAATTTGTTGGTGGTTTTCAACGTTGAGGTTGTTGTTGAATTTGTTCGTGTTTTTCAATGCTCTG
Organism: Isurus oxyrinchus; assembly: GCA_026770705.1. Taxonomy (NCBI): domain Eukaryota; kingdom Metazoa; phylum Chordata; class Chondrichthyes; order Lamniformes; family Lamnidae; genus Isurus; species Isurus oxyrinchus. The sequence goes on from JANJGN010001496.1 coordinate 95,894, forward strand.
GTTGTTGTTGTTTTTCAATGTTAAGGTTGTTGTTGAATTTGTTGGTGTTTTTCAATGTTGAGGTTGTTGTAGTTTTTCAATGTTGAGGTTGTTGTTGAATGTGTTGATGTTTTTCAATGTTGAGGTTGTTGTTGTTTTTCAATGTTGAGGTTGTTGCTGAATTTGTTGGTGTTTTTCAATGTTGAGGTTGTTGTTGAATTTGTTGGTGTTTTTCAATGTTGAGGATGTTGTTGTTTTTCAATGTTGAGGTTGTTGTTGAATTTGTTGGTGTTTTTCAACGTTGAGGTTGTTGTTGAATTTGTTCGTGTTTTTCAATGCTGAGGTTGTTGTTTGTTTTTCATTGTTGAGGTTGTAGTTGAATTTGTTGGTGTTTTTCAACGTTGAGGTTGTTGTTGAATTTGTTCGTGTTTTTCAATGCTGAGGTTGTTGTTTGTTTTTCAATGTTGAGGTTGTTGTTGAATTTGTTGGCGTTTTTAAATGTTGAGGTTGTTGTTGAATTTGTTGGTGTTTTTCAATGTTGAGGTTGTTGTTGAATTTGTTGGTGTTTTTCAATGTTGAGGTTGTTGTTGTTTTTCAATGTTCAGGTTGTTGTTGAATTTGATGGTGTTTTTCAATGTCGAGGTTGTTGTTGAAATTGTTGGTGTTTTTCAATGTTGCAGTTGTTGTTGAATTTGTTGATGTTTTTCAATGTTGAGGTTGTTGTTGTTTTTCAATGTTCAGGTTGTTGTTGAATTTGATGGTGTTTTTCAATGTTGAGGTTGTTGTTGAATTTGTTGGTGTTTTTCCATGTTGAGGTTCTGTTGTTTTTCAAAGTTGAGGTTGTTGTTAAATTTGTTGGTGTTTTTCAATGTTGAGGTTGTTGTTGAATTTGTTGGTGTTTTTCAATGTCGAGGTTGTTGTTGAAATTGTTGGTGTTTTTCAATGTTGCAGTTGTTGTTGAATTTGTTGGTGTTTTTCAATGTTGAGGTTGTTGTTGTTTTTCAATGTTGAGGTTGTTGTTCTTTTTCAATGCTGAGGTTGTTGTTGAATTTATTGGTGTTTTTCAATGTTGAAGTTGTTGTTGAATTTGTTGGTGTTTTTCAATGTTGAAGTTGTTGTTGAATTTGTTGGTGTTTTTCAATGTCGTGGTTGTTTTTGAATTTGTTGGTGTTTTTCAATGTTGAAGTTGTTGTTGAATTTGTTTGTGTTATTCAATGTTGAGGTTGTTGTTGAATTTGTTGCTGTTTTTCAATGTTGAGGTTGTTGTTGTTTTTAAATGTTGAGGTTGTTGTTGAATTTGTTGGTGTTTTTCAATTTTGAGGTTGTTGTTGTTTTTAAATGTTGAGGTTGTTGTTGAATTTGTTGGTGTTTTTCCATGTTGAGGTTGTTGTTGTTTTTCAATGTTCAGGTTGTTGAATTTGTTGGTGTTTTTCAATGTTGAGGTTGTTGTTGTTTTTCAATGTTGAGGTTGTTGTTGAATTTGTTGGTGGTTTTCAACGTTGAGGTTGTTGTTGAATTTGTTCGTGTTTTTCAATGCTCTGGTTGTTGTTGTTTTTCAATGTTAAGGTTGTTGTTGAATTTGTTGGTGTTTTTCAATGTTGAGGTTGTTGTAGTTTTTCAATGTTGAGGTTGTTGTTGAATGTGTTGATGTTTTTCAATGTTGAGGTTGTTGTTGTTTTTCAATGTTGAGGTTGTTGCTGAATTTGTTGGTGTTTTTCAATGTTGAGGTTGTTGTTGAATTTGTTGGTGTTTTTCAATGTTGAGGTTGTTGTTGTTTTTCAATGTTGAGGTTGTTGTTGAATTTGTTGGTGTTTTTCAACGTTGAGGTTGTTGTTGAATTTGTTCGTGTTTTTCAATTCTGAGGTTGTTGTTTGTTTTTCATTGTTGAGGTTGTAGTTGAATTTGTTGGTGTTTTTCAACGTTGAGGTTGTTGTTGAATTTGTTCGTGTTTTTCAATGCTGAGGTTGTTGTTTGTTTTTCAATGTTGAGGTTGTTGTTGAATTTGTTGGTGTTTTTCAATGTTGAGGTTGTTGTAGTTTTTCAATGTTGAGGTTGTTGTTGAATTTGTTGATGTTTTTCAATGTCGAGGTTGTTTTTGAATTTGTTGGTGTTTTTCAATGTTGAAGTTGTTGTTGAATTTGTTGGTGTTTTTCAATGTTGAGGTTGTTGTAGTTTTTCAATGTTGAGGTTGTTGTTGAATTTGTTGGTGTTTTTCAATGTTGAGGTTGTTGTAGTTTTTCAATGTTGAGGTTGTTGTTGAATTTGTTGATGTTTTTCAATGTCGAGGTTGTTTTTGAATTTGTTGGTGTTTTTCAATGTTGAGGTTGTTGTTGAATTTGTTGGTGTTTTTCAACGTTGAGGTTGTTGTTGAATTTGTTCGTGTTTTTCAATGCTCAGGTTGTTGTTGTTTTTCAATGTTGAGGTTGTTGTTGAATTTGTTGGTGTTTTTCAATGTTGAGGTTGTTGTAGTTTTTCAATGTTGAGGTTGTTGTTGAATGTGTTGATGTTTTTCAATGTTGAGGTTGTTGTTGTTTTTCAATGTTGAGGTTGTTGCTGAATTTGTTGGTGTTTTTCAATGTTGAGGTTGTTGTTGAATTTGTTGGTGTTTTTCAATGTTGAGGTTGTTGTTGTTTTTCAATGTTGAGGTTGTTGTTGAATTTGTTGGTGTTTTTCAGTGTTGAAGTTGTTGTTGAATTTGTATGTGTTTTTCAATGTTGAGGTTGTTGTTGAATTTGTTGCTGTTTTTCAATGTTGAGGTTGTTGTTGTTATTAAATGTTGAGGTTGTTGTTGAATTTGTTGGTGTTTTTCAATTTTGAGGTTGTTGTTGTTTTTCAATGTTGAGGTTGTTGAATTTGTTGGTGTTTTTCAATGTTGAGGTTGTTGTTGTTTTTCAATGTTGAGGTTGTTGTTGAATTTGTTGATGTTTTTCAACGTTGAGGTTGTTGTTGAATTTGTTCGTGTTTTTCAATGCTCAGGTTGTTGTTGTTTTTCCATGTTGATGTTGTTGTTGAATTTGTTGGTGTTTTTCAATGTTGAGGTTGTTGTAGTTTTTCAATGTTGAGGTTGTTGTTGAATGTGTTGATGTTTTTCAATGTTGAGGTTGTTGTTGTTTTTCAATGTTGAGGTTGTTGCTGAATTTGTTGGTGTTTTTCAATGTTAAGGTTGTTGTTGAATTTGTTGGTGTTTTTCAATGTTGAGGTTGTTGTTGTTTTTCAATGTTGAGGTTGTTGTTGAATTTGTTGGTGTTTTTCAACGTTGAGGTTGTTGTTGAATTTGTTCGTGTTTTTCAATGTTGAGGTTGTTGTTTGTTTTTCAATGTTGAGGTTGTTGTTGAATTTGTTGGTGTTTTTCAATGTTGAGGTTGTTGTAGTTTTTCAATGTTGAGGTTGTTGTTGAATTTGTTGATGTTTTTCAATGTCGAGGTTGTTGTTGAATTTGTTGGTGTTTTTCAATGTTGAAGTTGTTGTTGAATTTGTTGGTGTTTTTCAATGTTGATGTTGTTGTAGTTTTTCAATGTTGAGGTTGTTGTTGAATTTGTTGGTGTTTTTCAATGTCGAGGTTGTTGTTGAAATTGTTGGTGTTTTTCAATGTTGCAGTTGTTGTTGAATTTGTTGGTGTTTTTCAATGTTGAGGTTGTTGTTGTTTTTCAATGTTGAGGTTGTTGTTCTTTTTCAATGCTGAGGTTGTTGTTGAATTTATTGGTGTTTTTCAATGTTGAAGTTGTTGTTGAATTTGTTGGTGTTTTTCAATGTTGAAGTTGTTGTTGAATTTGTTGGTGTTTTTCAATGTCGTGGTTGTTTTTGAATTTGTTGGTGTTTTTCAATGTTGAGGTTGTTGTTGAATTTGTTTGTGTTTTTCAATGTTGAGGTTGTTGTTGAATTTGTTGCTGTTTTTCAATGTTGAGGTTGTTGTTGTTTTTAAATGTTGAGGTTGTTGTTGAATTTGTTGGTGTTTTTCAATTTTGAGGTTGTTGTTGTTTTTCAATGTTGAGGTTGTTGTTGAATTTGTTGGTGTTTTTCCATGTTGAGGTTGTTGTTGTTTTTCAATGTTCAGGTTGTTGAATTTGTTGGTGTTTTTCAATGTTGAGGTTGTTGTTGTTTTTCAATGTTGAGGTTGTTGTTGAATTTGTTGGTGGTTTTCAACGTTGAGGTTGTTGTTGAATTTGTTCGTGTTTTTCAATGCTCTGGTTGTTGTTGTTTTTCAATGTTAAGGTTGTTGTTGAATTTGTTGGTGTTTTTCAATGTTGAGGTTGTTGTAGTTTTTCAATGTTGAGGTTGTTGTTGAATGTGTTGATGTTTTTCAATGTTGAGGTTGTTGTTGTTTTTCAATGTTGAGGTTGTTGCTGAATTTGTTGGTGTTTTTCAATGTTGAGGTTGTTGTTGAATTTGTTGGTGTTTTTCAATGTTGAGGTTGTTGTTGTTTTTCAATGTTGAGGTTGTTGTTGAATTTGTTGGTGTTTTTCAACGTTGAGGTTGTTGTTGAATTTGTTCGTGTTTTTCAATGCTGAGGTTGTTGTTTGTTTTTCATTGTTGAGGTTGTAGTTGAATTTGTTGGTGTTTTTCAACGTTGAGGTTGTTGTTGAATTTGTTCGTGTTTTTCAATGCTGAGGTTGTTGTTTGTTTTTCAATGTTGAGGTTGTTGTTGAATTTGTTGGCGTTTTTAAATGTTGAGGTTGTTGTTGAATTTGTTGGTGTTTTTCAATGTTGAGGTTGTTGTTGAATTTGTTGGTGTTTTTCAATGTTGAGGTTGTTGTTGTTTTTCAATGTTCAGGTTGTTGTTGAATTTGATGGTGTTTTTCAATGTCGAGGTTGTTGTTGAAATTGTTGGTGTTTTTCAATGTTGCAGTTGTTGTTGAATTTGTTGATGTTTTTCAATGTTGAGGTTGTTGTTGTTTTTCAATGTTCAGGTTGTTGTTGAATTTGATGGTGTTTTTCAATGTTGAGGTTGTTGTTGAATTTGTTGGTGTTTTTCCATGTTGAGGTTCTGTTGTTTTTCAAAGTTGAGGTTGTTGTTAAATTTGTTGGTGTTTTTCAATGTTGAGGTTGTTGTTGAATTTGTTGGTGTTTTTCAATGTCGAGGTTGTTGTTGAAATTGTTGGTGTTTTTCAATGTTGCAGTTGTTGTTGAATTTGTTGGTGTTTTTCAATGTTGAGGTTGTTGTTGTTTTTCAATGTTGAGGTTGTTGTTCTTTTTCAATGCTGAGGTTGTTGTTGAATTTATTGGTGTTTTTCAATGTTGAAGTTGTTGTTGAATTTGTTGGTGTTTTTCAATGTTGAAGTTGTTGTTGAATTTGTTGGTGTTTTTCAATGTCGTGGTTGTTTTTGAATTTGTTGGTGTTTTTCAATGTTGAAGTTGTTGTTGAATTTGTTTGTGTTATTCAATGTTGAGGTTGTTGTTGAATTTGTTGCTGTTTTTCAATGTTGAGGTTGTTGTTGTTTTTAAATGTTGAGGTTGTTGTTGAATTTGTTGGTGTTTTTCAATTTTGAGGTTGTTGTTGTTTTTAAATGTTGAGGTTGTTGTTGAATTTGTTGGTGTTTTTCCATGTTGAGGTTGTTGTTGTTTTTCAATGTTCAGGTTGTTGAATTTGTTGGTGTTTTTCAATGTTGAGGTTGTTGTTGTTTTTCAATGTTGAGGTTGTTGTTGAATTTGTTGGTGGTTTTCAACGTTGAGGTTGTTGTTGAATTTGTTCGTGTTTTTCAATGCTCTGGTTGTTGTTGTTTTTCAATGTTAAGGTTGTTGTTGAATTTGTTGGTGTTTTTCAATGTTGAGGTTGTTGTAGTTTTTCAATGTTGAGGTTGTTGTTGAATGTGTTGATGTTTTTCAATGTTGAGGTTGTTGTTGTTTTTCAATGTTGAGGTTGTTGCTGAATTTGTTGGTGTTTTTCAATGTTGAGGTTGTTGTTGAATTTGTTGGTGTTTTTCAATGTTGAGGTTGTTGTTGTTTTTCAATGTTGAGGTTGTTGTTGAATTTGTTGGTGTTTTTCAACGTTGAGGTTGTTGTTGAATTTGTTCGTGTTTTTCAATGCTGAGGTTGTTGTTTGTTTTTCATTGTTGAGGTTGTAGTTGAATTTGTTGGTGTTTTTCAACGTTGAGGTTGTTGTTGAATTTGTTCGTGTTTTTCAATGCTGAGGTTGTTGTTTGTTTTTCAATGTTGAGGTTGTTGTTGAATTTGTTGGTGTTTTTCAATGTTGAGGTTGTTGTAGTTTTTCAATGTTGAGGTTGTTGTTGAATTTGTTGATGTTTTTCAATGTCGAGGTTGTTTTTGAATTTGTTGGTGTTTTTCAATGTTGAAGTTGTTGTTGAATTTGTTGGTGTTTTTCAATGTTGAGGTTGTTGTAGTTTTTCAATGTTGAGGTTGTTGTTGAATTTGTTGGTGTTTTTCAATGTTGAGGTTGTTGTAGTTTTTCAATGTTGAGGTTGTTGTTGAATTTGTTGATGTTTTTCAATGTCGAGGTTGTTTTTGAATTTGTTGGTGTTTTTCAATGTTGAGGTTGTTGTTGAATTTGTTGGTGTTTTTCAACGTTGAGGTTGTTGTTGAATTTGTTCGTGTTTTTCAATGCTCAGGTTGTTGTTGTTTTTCAATGTTGAGGTTGTTGTTGAATTTGTTGGTGTTTTTCAATGTTGAGGTTGTTGTAGTTTTTCAATGTTGAGGTTGTTGTTGAATGTGTTGATGTTTTTCAATGTTGAGGTTGTTGTTGTTTTTCAATGTTGAGGTTGTTGCTGAATTTGTTGGTGTTTTTCAATGTTGAGGTTGTTGTTGAATTTGTTGGTGTTTTTCAATGTTGAGGTTGTTGTTGTTTTTCAATGTTGAGGTTGTTGTTGAATTTGTTGGTGTTTTTCAGTGTTGAAGTTGTTGTTGAATTTGTATGTGTTTTTCAATGTTGAGGTTGTTGTTGAATTTGTTGCTGTTTTTCAATGTTGAGGTTGTTGTTGTTATTAAATGTTGAGGTTGTTGTTGAATTTGTTGGTGTTTTTCAATTTTGAGGTTGTTGTTGTTTTTCAATGTTGAGGTTGTTGAATTTGTTGGTGTTTTTCAATGTTGAGGTTGTTGTTGTTTTTCAATGTTGAGGTTGTTGTTGAATTTGTTGATGTTTTTCAACGTTGAGGTTGTTGTTGAATTTGTTCGTGTTTTTCAATGCTCAGGTTGTTGTTGTTTTTCCATGTTGATGTTGTTGTTGAATTTGTTGGTGTTTTTCAATGTTGAGGTTGTTGTAGTTTTTCAATGTTGAGGTTGTTGTTGAATGTGTTGATGTTTTTCAATGTTGAGGTTGTTGTTGTTTTTCAATGTTGAGGTTGTTGCTGAATTTGTTGGTGTTTTTCAATGTTAAGGTTGTTGTTGAATTTGTTGGTGTTTTTCAATGTTGAGGTTGTTGTTGTTTTTCAATGTTGAGGTTGTTGTTGAATTTGTTGGTGTTTTTCAACGTTGAGGTTGTTGTTGAATTTGTTCGTGTTTTTCAATGTTGAGGTTGTTGTTTGTTTTTCAATGTTGAGGTTGTTGTTGAATTTGTTGGTGTTTTTCAATGTTGAGGTTGTTGTAGTTTTTCAATGTTGAGGTTGTTGTTGAATTTGTTGATGTTTTTCAATGTCGAGGTTGTTGTTGAATTTGTTGGTGTTTTTCAATGTTGAAGTTGTTGTTGAATTTGTTGGTGTTTTTCAATGTTGATGTTGTTGTAGTTTTTCAATGTTGAGGTTGTTGTTGAATTTGTTGATGTTTTTCAATGTCGAGGTTGTTGTTGAATTTGTTGGTGTTTTTCAATGTTGAAGTTGTTGTTGAATTTGTTTGTGTTTTTCAATGTTGAGGTTGTTGTTGAATTTGTTGGTGTTTTTCAATGTTGAGGTTGTTGTTGTTTTTCAATGTTGAGGTTGTTGTTCAATTTGTTGGTGTTTTCCAATGTTGAAGTTGTTGTTGAATTTGTTGGTGTTTTTCAATGTTGAGGTTGTTGTTGTTTTTCAATGTTGAGGTTGTTGTTGAATTTCTGCTGTTTTTCAATGTTGAGTTTGTTGTTGTCTTTCAATGTTGAGGTTGTTGTTGAATTTGTTGGTGCTTTTCAATGTTGAGCTTGTTGTTGTTTTTCAATGTTGAGGTTGTTGTTGAATTTGTTGGTGTTTTTCAATGTTGAGGTTGTTGTTGAATTTGATGGTGTTTTTCAATGTTGAGGTTGTTGTTGAATTTGTTGGAGTTTTTCCATGTTGAGGTTGTTGTTGTTTTTCAAAGTTGAGGTTGTTGTTAAATTTGTTGGTGTTTTTCAATGTTGAGGTTGTTATTGAATTTGTTGGTGTTTTTCAATGTAGAGGTTGTTGTTGAAATTGTTGGTGTTTTTCAATGTTGCAGTTGTTGTTGAATTTGTTGGTGTTTTTCAATGTTGAGGTTGTTGTTGTTTTTCAATGTTGAGGTTGTTGTTCTTTTTCAATGCTGAGGTTGTTGTTGAATTTATTGGTGTTTTTCAATGTTGAAGTTGTTGTTGAATTTGTTGGTGTTTTTCAATGTTGAAGTTGTTGTTGAATTTGTTAGTGTTTTTCAATGTCGTGGTTGTTTTTGAATTTGTTGGTGTTTTTCAATGTTGAAGTTGTTGTTGAATTTGTTTGTGTTTTTCAATGTTGAGGTTGTTGTTGAATTTGTTGCTGTTTTTCAATGTTGAGGTTGTTGTTGTTTTTAAATGTTGAGGTTGTTGTTGAATTTGTTGGTGTTTTTCAATTTTGAGGTTGTTGTTGTTTTTCAATGTTGAGGTTGTTGTTGAATTTGTTGGTGTTTTTCCATGTTGAGGTTGTTGTTGTTTTTCAATGTTGAGGTTGTTAAATTTGTTGGTGTTTTTCAATGTTGAGGTTGTTGTTGTTTTTCAATGTTGAGGTTGTTGTTGAATTTGTTGGTGTTTTTCAACGTTGAGGTTGTTGTTGAATTTGTTCGTGTTTTTCAATGCTCAGGTTGTTGTTGTTTTTCAATGTTAAGGTTGTTGTTGAATTTGTTGGTGTTTTTCAATGTTGAGGTTGTTGTAGTTTTTCAATGTTGAGGTTGTTGTTGAATGTGTTGATGTTTTTCAATGTTGAGGTTGTTGTTGTTTTTCAATGTTGAGGTTGTTGCTGAATTTGTTGGTGTTTGTCAATGTTGAGGTTGTTGTTGAATTTGTTGGTGTTTTTCAATGTTGAGGTTGTTGTTGTTTTTCAATGTTGAGGTTGTTGTTGAATTTGTTGGTGTTTTTCAACGTTGAGGTTGTTGTTGAATTTGTTCGTGTTTTTCAATGCTGAGGTTGTTGTTTGTTTTTCATTGTTGAGGTTGTAGTTGAATTTGTTGGTGTTTTTCAATGTTGAGGTTGTTGTAGTTTTTCAATGTTGAGGTTGTTGTTGAATTTGTTGATGTTTTTCAATGTCGAGGTTGTTGTTGAATTTGTTGGTGTTTTTCAATGTTGAAGTTGTTGTTGAATTTGTTGGTGTTTTTCAATGTTGAGGTTGTTGTAGTTTTTCAATGTTGAGGTTGTTGTTGAATTTGTTGATGTTTTTCAATGTCGAGGTTGTTGTTGAATTTGTTGGTGTTTTTCAATGTTGAAGTTGTTGTTGAATTTGTTGGTGTTGTTCAATGTTGAGGTTGATGTTGAATTTGTTGGTGATCTTAAATGTTGAGGTTGTTGTTGAATTTGTTGGTGTTTTTCAATGTTGAGGTTGTTGTTGTTTTTCAATGTTGAGGTTGTTTTTGAATTTGTTGGTGTTTTTCAATGTCGAGGTTGTTGTTGAATTTGTTGGTGTTTTTCAATGTTGAATTTGTTGTTGAATTTGTTGGTGTTTTTCAATTTTGAGGTTGTTGCTGTTTTGCAATGTAGAGGTTGTTGTTGAATTTGTTGGTGTTTTTCAATGTTGAGGTTGTTGTTGAATTTGTTGGCGTTTTTAAATGTTGAGGTTGTTGTTGAATTTGTTGGTGTTTTTCAATGTTGAAGTTGTTGTTGAATTTGTTCGCGTTGTTCAATGTTGAGGTTGTTGTTGAATTTGTTGGCGTTTTTAAGTGTTGAGGTTGTTGTTGAATTTGTTGGTGTTTTTCAATGATGAGGTTGTTGTTGTTTTTCAATGTTGAGGTTGTTTTTGAATTTGTTGGTGTTTTTCAATGTCGAGGTTGTTGTTGAATTTGTTGGTGATTTTCAATGTTGAATTTGTTGTTGAATTTGTTGGTGTTTTTCAATGTTGAGGTTGTTGCTGTTTTTCAATGTTGAGGTTGTTGTTGAATTTGATGGTGTTTTTCAATGTTGAGGTTGTTGTTGAATTTGTTGGTGTTTTTCCATGTTGAGGTTGTTGTTGTTTTTCAAAGTTCAGGTTGTTGTTAAATTTGTTGGTGTTTTTCAATGTTGAGGTTGTTGTTGAATTTGTTGGTGTTTTTCAATGTTGCAGTTGTTGTTGAATTTGTTGGTGTTTTTCAATGTTGAGGTTGTTGTTGTTTTTCAATGTTGAGGTTGTTGTTCTTTTTCAATGCTGAGGTTGTTCTTGAATTTATTGGTGTTTTTCAATGTTGAAGTTGTTGTTGAATTTGTTGGTGTTTTTCAATGTTGAAGTTGTTGTTGAATTTGTTGGTGTTTTTCAATGTCGTGGTAGTTTTTGAATTTGTTGGTGTTTTTCAATGTTGAAGTTGTTGTTGAATTTGTTTGTGTTTTTCAATGTTGAGGTTGGTGTTGAATTTGTTGCTGTTTTTCAATGTTGAGGTTGTTGTTGTTTTTAAATGTTGAGGTTGTTGTTGAATTTGTTGGTGTTTTTCAATTTTGAGGTTGTTGTTGTTTTTCAATGTTGAGGTTGTTGTTGAATTTGTTGGTGTTTTTCCATGTTGAGGTTGTTGTTGTTTTTCAATGTTGAGGTTGTTAAATTTGTTGGTGTTTTTCAATGTTGAGGTTGTTGTTGTTTTTCAATGTTGAGGTTGTTGTTGAATTTGTTGGTGTTTTTCAACGTTGAGGTTGTTGTTGAATTTGTTCGTGTTTTTCAATGCTCAGGTTGTTGTTGTTTTTCAATGTTAAGGTTGTTGTTGAATTTGTTGGTGTTTTTCAATGTTGAGGTTGTTGTAGTTTTTCAATGTTGAGGTTGTTGTTGAATGTGTTGATGTTTTTCAATGTTGAGGTTGTTGTTGTTTTTCAATGTTGAGGTTGTTGCTGAATTTGTTGGTGTTTTTCAATGTTGAGGTTGTTGTTGAATTTGTTGGTGTTTTTCAATGTTGAGGTTGTTGTTGTTTTTCAATGTTGAGGTTGTTGTTGAATTTGTTGGTGTTTTTCAACGTTGAGGTTGTTGTTGAATTTGTTCGTGTTTTTCAATGCTGAGGTTGTTGTTTGTTTTTCATTGTTGAGGTTGTAGTTGAATTTGTTGGTGTTTTTCAATGTTGAGGTTGTTGTAGTTTTTCAATTTTGAGGTTGTTGTTGAATTTGTTGATGTTTTTCAATGTCGAGGTTGTTGTTGAATTTGTTGGTGTTTTTCAATGTTGAAGTTGTTGTTGAATTTGTTGGTGTTTTTCAATGTTGAGGTTGTTGTAGTTTTTCAATGTTGAGGTTGTTGTTGAATTTGTTGATGTTTTTCAATGTCGAGGTTGTTGTTGAATTTGTTGGTGTTTTTCAATGTTGAAGTTGTTGTTGAATTTGTTGGTGTTGTTCAATGTTGAGGTTGTTGTTGAATTTGTTGGTGTTCTTAAATGTTGAGGTTGTTGTTGCATTTGTTGGGGTTTTTCAATGTTGAGGTTGTTGTTGTTTTTCAATGTTGAGGTTGTTTTTGAATTTGTTGGTGTTTTTCAATGTCGAGGTTGTTGTTGAATTTGTTGGTGTTTTTCAATGTTGAATTTGTTGTTGAATTTGTTGGTGTTTTTCAATGTTGAGGTTGTTGCTGTTTTTCAATGTTGAGGTTGTTGTTGAATTTGTTGGTGTTTTTCAATGTTGAGGTTGTTGTTGAATTTGTTGGCGTTTTTAAATGTTGAGGTTGTTGTTGAATTTGTTGGTGTTTTTCAATGTTGAGGTTGTTGTTGAATTTGTTGGTGTTTTTCAATGTTGAGGTTGTTGTTGTTTTTCAATGTTCAGGTTGTTGTTGAATTTGATGGTGTTTTTCAATGTCGAGGTTGTTGTTGAAATTGTTGGTGTTTTTCAATGTTGCAGTTGTTGTTGAATTTGTTGGTGTTTTTCAATGTTGAGGTTGTTGTTGTTTTTCAATGTTGAGGTTGTTGTTGAATTTGTTGATGTTTTTCAACGTTGAGGTTGTTGTTGAATTTGTTCGTGTTTTTCAATGCTCAGGTTGTTGTTGTTTTTCCATGTTGATGTTGTTGTTGAATTTGTTGGTGTTTTTCAATGTTGAGGTTGTTGTAGTTTTTCAATGTTGAGGTTGTTGTTGAATGTGTTGATGTTTTTCAATGTTGAGGTTGTTGTTGTTTTTCAATGTTGAGGTTGTTGCTGAATTTGTTGGTGTTTTTCAATGTTGAGGTTGTTGTTGAATTTGTTGGTGTTTTTCAATGTTGAGGTTGTTGTTGAATTTGTTGGTGTTTTTCATTGTTGAGGTTGTTGTTGAATTTGTTGGTGTTTTTCAATGTTGAGGTTGCTGTTGCTTTTCAATGTTGAGGTTGTTGTTGAATTTGTTGGTGTTTTTCAATGTTGAGGTTGTTGTTGTTTTTCAATGTTGAGGTTGTTGTTGAATTTGTTGGTGTTTTTCAACGTTGAGGTTGTTGTTGAATTTGTTCGTGTTTTTCAATGCTGAGGTTGTTGTTTGTTTTTCAATGTTGAGGTTGTTGTTGAATTTGTTGGTGTTTTTCAATGTTGAGGTTGTTGTAGTTTTTCAATGTTGAGGTTGTTGTTGAATTTGTTGATGTTTTTCAATGTCGAGGTTGTTGTTGAATTTGTTGGTGTTTTTCAATGTTGAAGTTGTTGTTGAATTTGTTGGTGTTTTTCAATGTTGAGGTTGTTGTAGTTTTTCAATGTTGAGGTTGTTGTTGACTTTGTTGATGTTTTTCAATGTCGAGGTTGTTGTTGAATTTGTTGGTGTTTTTCAATGTTGAAGTTGTTGTTGAATTTGTTGGTGTTGATCAATGTTGAGGTTGTTGTTGAATTTGTTGGTGTTTTTAAATGTTGAGGTTGTTGTTGAATTTGTTGGTGCTTTTCAATGTTGAGGTTGTTGTTGTTTTTCAATGTTGAGGTTGTTGTTGAATTTGTTGGTGTTTTTCAATGTCGAGGTTGTTGTTGAATTTGTTGGTGTTTTTCAATGTTGAATTTGTTGTTGAATTTGTTGGTGTTTTTCAATGTTGAGGTTGTTGCTGTTTTTCAATGTTGAGGTTGTTGTTGAATTTGTTGGTGTTTTTCAATGTTGAGGTTGTTGTTGAATTTGTTGGCGTTTTTAAATGTTGAGGTTGTTGTTGAATTTGTTGGTGTTTTTCAATGTTGAGGTTGTTGTTGAATTTGTTGGTGTTTTTCAATGTTGAGGTTGTTGTTGTTTTTCAATGTTCAGGTTGTTGTTGAATTTGATGGTGTTTTTCAATGTCGAGGTTGTTGTTGAAATTGTTGGTGTTTTTCAATGTTGCAGTTGTTGTTGAATTTGTTGGTGTTTTTCAATGTTGAGGTTGTTGTTGTTTTTCAATGTTCAGGTTGTTGTTGAATTTGATGGTGTTTTTCAATGTTGAGGTTGTTGTTGAATTTGTTGGTGTTTTTCCATGTTGAGGTTGTTGTTGTTTTTCAAAGTTGAGGTTGTTGTTAAATTTGTTGGTGTTTTTCAATGTTGAGGTTGTTGTTGAATTTGTTGGTGTTTTTCAATGTCGAGGTTGGTGTTGAAATTGTTGGTGTTTTTCAATGTTGCAGTTGTTGTTGAATTTGTTGGTGTTTTTCAATGTTGAGGTTGTTGTTGTTTTTCAATGTTGAGGTTGTTGTTCTTTTTCAATGCTGAGGTTGTTGTTGAATGTATTGGTGTTTTTCAATGTTGAAGTTGTTGTTGAATTTGTTGGTGTTTTTCAATGTTGAAGTTGTTGTTGAATTTGTTGGTGTTTTTCAATGTCGTGGTTGTTTTTGAAATTGTTGGTGTTTTTCAATGTTGAAGTTGTTGTTGAATTTGTTTGTGTTTTTCAATGTTGAGGTTGTTGTTGAATTTGTTGCTGTTTTTCAATGTTGAGGTTGTTGTTGAATTTGTTGGTGTTTTTCAATTTTGAGGTTGTTGTTGTTTTTCAATGTTGAGGTTGTTGTTGAATTTGTTGGTGTTTTTCCATGTTGAGGTTGTTGTTGTTTTTCAATGTTGAGGTTGTTGAATTTGTTGGTGTTTTTCAATGTTGAGGTTGTTGTTGTTTTTCAATGTTGAGGTTGTTGTTGAATTTGTTGGTGTTTTTCAACGTTGAGGTTGTTGTTGAATTTGTTCGTGTTTTTCAATGCTCAGGTTGTTGTTGTTTTTCAATGTTGAGGTTGTTGTTGAATTTGTTGGTGTTTTTCAATGTTGAGGTTGTTGTAGTTTTTCAATGTTGAGGTTGTTGTTGAATGTGTTGATGTTTTTCAATGTTGAGGTTGTTTTTGTTTTTCAATGTTGAGGTTGTTGCTGAATTTGTTGGTGTTTTTCAATGTTGAGGTTGTTGTTGAATTTGTTGGTGTTTTTCAATGTTGAGGTTGTTGTTGTTTTTCAATGTTGAGGTTGTTGTTGAATTTGTTGGTGTTTTTCAACGTTGAGGTTGTTGTTGAATTTGTTCGTGTTTTTCAATGCTGAGGTTGTTGTTTGTTTTTCATTGTTGAGGTTGTAGTTGAATTTGTTGGTGTTTTTCAATGTTGAGGTTGTTGTAGTTTTTCAATGTTGAGGTTGTTGTTGAATTTGTTGATGTTTTTCAATGTCGAGGTTGTTGTTGAATTTGTTGGTGTTTTTCAATGTTGAAGTTGTTGTTGAATTTGTTGGTGTTTTTCAATGTTGAGGTTGTTGTAGTTTTTCAATGTTGAGGTTGTTGTTGAATTTGTTGATGTTTTTCAATGTCGAGGTTGTTGTTGAATTTGTTGGTGTTTTTCAATGTTGAAGTTGTTGTTGAATTTGTTGGTGTTGTTCAATGTTGAGGTTGTTGTTGAATTTGTTGGTGTTTTTAAATGTTGAGGTTGTTGTTGAATTTGTTGGTGTTTTTCAATGTTGAGGTTGTTGTTGTTTTTCAATGTTGAGGTTGTTTTTGAATTTGTTGGTGTTTTTCAATGTCGAGGTTGTTGTTGAATTTGTTGGTGTTTTTCAATGTTGAATTTGTTGTTGAATTTGTTGGTGTTTTTCAATGTTGAGGTTGTTGCTGTTTTTCAATGTTGAGGTTGTTGTTGAATTTGTTGGTGTTTTTCAATGTTGAGGTTGTTGTTGAATTTGTTGGCGTTTTTAAATGTTGAGGTTGTTGTTGAATTTGTTGGTGTTTTTCAATGTTGAGGTTGTTGTTGAATTTGTTGGTGTTTTTCAATGTTGAGGTTGTTGTTGTTTTTCAATGTTCAGGTTGTTGAATTTGATGGTGTTTTTCAATGTCGAGGTTGTTGTTGAAATTGTTGGTGTTTTTCAATGTTGCAGTTGTTGTTGAATTTGTTGGTGTTTTTCAATGTTGAGGTTGTTGTTGTTTTTCAATGTTGAGGTTGTTGTTCTTTTTCAATGTTGAGCTTGTTGTTGAATTTGTTGGTGTTTTTCAATGTTGAAGTTGTTGTTGAATTTGTTGGTGTTTTTCAATGTCGAGGTTGTTGTTGAATTTGTTGGTGTTTTTCAAAGTTGAAGTTGTTGTTGAATTTGTATGTGTTTTTCAATGTTGAGGTTGTTGTTGAATTTGTTGCTGTTTTTCAATGTTGAGGTTGTTGTTGTTTTTAAATGTTGAGGTTGTTGTTGAATTTGTTGGTGTTATTCAATTTTGAGGTTGTTGTTGTTTTTCAATGTTGAGGTTGTTGTTGATTTTGTTGGTGTTTTTCCTTGTTGAGGTTGTTGTTGTTTTTCAAAGTTGAGGTTGTTGTTAAATTTGTTGGTGTTTTTCAATGTTGAGGTTGTTGTTGAATTTGTTGGTGTTTTTCATTGTTGAGGTTGTTGTTGAATTTGTTGGTGTTTTTCAATGTTGAGGTTGTTGTTGTTTTTCAATGTTGAGGTTGTTGTTGAATTTGTTGGTGTTTTTCATTGTTGAGGTTGTTGTTGTTTTTCAATGTTGAGGTTGTTGTTGAATTTGTTGGTGTTTTTCAATTTCGAGGTTGTTGTTGAATTTGTTGGTGTTTTTCAATGTTGAAGTTGCTGTTGAATTTGTTGGTGTTTTTCAATGTTGAGGTTGTTGTTGTTTTTCAATGTTGAGGTTGTTGTTGAATTTGTTGGTGTTTTTCAATGTTGAGGTTGTTCTTGTTTTTCAATGTTGAGGTTGTTGTTGTATTTGTTGGTGGTTTTCAATGCTGAGGTTTTTGTAGTTTTTTAATGTTGAGGTTGTTGTTGAATTTGTTGATGTTTTTCAATGTCGAGGTTGTTGTTGAATTTGTTGGTGTTTTTCAATGTTGAAGTTGTTGCTGAATTTGTTGGTTGTTTTTCAATGTTGAGGTTGTTGTTGAATTTGTTGGTGTTTTTCAATGTTGAGGTTGTTGTTGTCATTAAATGTTGAGGTTGTTGTTGAATTTGTTGGTGTTTTTCAATTTTGGGGTTGTTGTTGTTTTTCAATGTTGAGGTTGTTGTTGAATTTGTTGTTGTTTTTCCATGTTGAGGTTGTTGTTGTTTTTCAATGTTGGGGTTGTTGTTAAATTTGTTGGTGTTTTTCAATGTTGAGGTTGTTGTTGAATTTGTTGGTGTTTTTCATTGTTGAGGTTGTTGTTGAATTTGTTGGTGTTTTTCAATGTTGAGGTTGCTGTTGCTTTTCAATGTTGAGGTTGTTGTTGAATTTGTTGGTGTTTTTCAATGTCGAGGTTGTTGTTGAATTTGTTGGTGTTTTTCAAAGTTGAAGTTGTTTTGAATTTGCATGTGTTTTTCAATGTTGAGGTTGTTGTTGAATTTGTTGGTGTTTTTCAATGTTGAGGTTGTTGTTGTTTTTAAATGTTGAGGTTGTTGTTGAATTTGTTGGTGTTATTCAATTTTGAGGTTGTTGTTGTTTTTCAATGTTGAGGTTGTTGTTGTTTTTCAAAGTTGGGGTTGTTGTTAAATTTGCTGGTGTTTTTCAATGTTGAGGTTGTTGTTGAATTTGTTGGTGTTTTTCATTGTTGAGGTTGTTGTTGAATTTGTTGGTGTTTTTCAATGTTGAGGTTGCTGTTGCTTTTCAATGTTGAGGTTGTTGTTGAATTTGTTGGTGTTTTTCAATGTTGAGGTTGTTGTTGTTTTTCAATGTTGAGGTTGTTGTTGAATTTGTTGGTTATTTTCAATTTCGAGGTTGTTGTTGAATTTGTTGGTGTTTTTCATTGTTGAGGTTGTTGTTGAATTTGTTGGTGTTTTTCAATGTTGAGGTTGTTGTTGTTTTTCAATGTTGAGGTTGTTGTTGAATTTGTTGTTGTTTTTCAATGTTGAGGTTGTTGTTGTTTTTCAATGTTGAGGTTGTTGTTGAATTTGTTGGTGTTTTTCAATTTCGAGGTTGTTGTTGAATTAGTTGGTGTTTTTGAATGTTGAAGTTGCTGTTGAATTTATTGTTGTTTTTCAATGTTGAGGTTGTTGTTGTTTTTCAATGTTGAGGTTGTTGTTCAATTTGTTGGTGTTTTTCAATGTTGAGGTTGTTGTTGTTTTTCAATGTTGAGGTTGTTGTAGTTTTTCAATGTTGAGGTTGTTGTTGAATGTGTTGATGTTTTTCAATGTTGAGGTTGTTTTTGTTTTTCAATGTTGAGGTTGTTGCTGAATTTGTTGGTGTTTTTCAATGTTGAGGTTGTTGTTGAATTTGTTGGTGTTTTTCAATGTTGAGGTTGTTGTTGTTTTTCAATGTTGAGGTTGTTGTTGAATTTGTTGGTGTTTTTCAACGTTGAGGTTGTTGTTGAATTTGTTCGTGTTTTTCAATGCTGAGGTTGTTGTTTGTTTTTCATTGTTGAGGTTGTAGTTGAATTTGTTGGTGTTTTTCAATGTTGAGGTTGTTGTAGTTTTTCAATGTTGAGGTTGTTGTTGAATTTGTTGATGTTTTTCAATGTCGAGGTTGTTGTTGAATTTGTTGGTGTTTTTCAATGTTGAAGTTGTTGTTGAATTTGTTGGTGTTTTTCAATGTTGAGGTTGTTGTAGTTTTTCAATGTTGAGGTTGTTGTTGAATTTGTTGATGTTTTTCAATGTCGAGGTTGTTGTTGAATTTGTTGGTGTTTTTCAATGTTGAAGTTGTTGTTGAATTTGTTGGTGTTGTTCAATGTTGAGGTTGTTGTTGAATTTGTTGGTGTTTTTAAATGTTGAGGTTGTTGTTGAATTTGTTGGTGTTTTTCAATGTTGAGGTTGTTGTTGTTTTTCAATGTTGAGGTTGTTTTTGAATTTGTTGGTGTTTTTCAATGTCGAGGTTGTTGTTGAATTTGTTGGTGTTTTTCAATGTTGAATTTGTTGTTGAATTTGTTGGTGTTTTTCAATGTTGAGGTTGTTGCTGTTTTTCAATGTTGAGGTTGTTGTTGAATTTGTTGGTGTTTTTCAATGTTGAGGTTGTTGTTGAATTTGTTGGCGTTTTTAAATGTTGAGGTTGTTGTTGAATTTGTTGGTGTTTTTCAATGTTGAGGTTGTTGTTGAATTTGTTGGTGTTTTTCAATGTTGAGGTTGTTGTTGTTTTTCAATGTTCAGGTTGTTGAATTTGATGGTGTTTTTCAATGTCGAGGTTGTTGTTGAAATTGTTGGTGTTTTTCAATGTTGCAGTTGTTGTTGAATTTGTTGGTGTTTTTCAATGTTGAGGTTGTTGTTGTTTTTCAATGTTGAGGTTGTTGTTCTTTTTCAATGTTGAGCTTGTTGTTGAATTTGTTGGTGTTTTTCAATGTTGAAGTTGTTGTTGAATTTGTTGGTGTTTTTCAATGTCGAGGTTGTTGTTGAATTTGTTGGTGTTTTTCAAAGTTGAAGTTGTTGTTGAATTTGTATGTGTTTTTCAATGTTGAGGTTGTTGTTGAATTTGTTGCTGTTTTTCAATGTTGAGGTTGTTGTTGTTTTTAAATGTTGAGGTTGTTGTTGAATTTGTTGGTGTTATTCAATTTTGAGGTTGTTGTTGTTTTTCAATGTTGAGGTTGTTGTTGATTTTGTTGGTGTTTTTCCTTGTTGAGGTTGTTGTTGTTTTTCAAAGTTGAGGTTGTTGTTAAATTTGTTGGTGTTTTTCAATGTTGAGGTTGTTGTTGAATTTGTTGGTGTTTTTCATTGTTGAGGTTGTTGTTGAATTTGTTGGTGTTTTTCAATGTTGAGGTTGTTGTTGTTTTTCAATGTTGAGGTTGTTGTTGAATTTGTTGGTGTTTTTCATTGTTGAGGTTGTTGTTGTTTTTCAATGTTGAGGTTGTTGTTGAATTTGTTGGTGTTTTTCAATTTCGAGGTTGTTGTTGAATTTGTTGGTGTTTTTCAATGTTGAAGTTGCTGTTGAATTTGTTGGTGTTTTTCAATGTTGAGGTTGTTGTTGTTTTTCAATGTTGAGGTTGTTGTTGAATTTGTTGGTGTTTTTCAATGTTGAGGTTGTTCTTGTTTTTCAATGTTGAGGTTGTTGTTGTATTTGTTGGTGGTTTTCAATGCTGAGGTTTTTGTAGTTTTTTAATGTTGAGGTTGTTGTTGAATTTGTTGATGTTTTTCAATGTCGAGGTTGTTGTTGAATTTGTTGGTGTTTTTCAATGTTGAAGTTGTTGCTGAATTTGTTGGTTGTTTTTCAATGTTGAGGTTGTTGTTGAATTTGTTGGTGTTTTTCAATGTTGAGGTTGTTGTTGTCATTAAATGTTGAGGTTGTTGTTGAATTTGTTGGTGTTTTTCAATTTTGGGGTTGTTGTTGTTTTTCAATGTTGAGGTTGTTGTTGAATTTGTTGTTGTTTTTCCATGTTGAGGTTGTTGTTGTTTTTCAATGTTGGGGTTGTTGTTAAATTTGTTGGTGTTTTTCAATGTTGAGGTTGTTGTTGAATTTGTTGGTGTTTTTCATTGTTGAGGTTGTTGTTGAATTTGTTGGTGTTTTTCAATGTTGAGGTTGCTGTTGCTTTTCAATGTTGAGGTTGTTGTTGAATTTGTTGGTGTTTTTCAATGTCGAGGTTGTTGTTGAATTTGTTGGTGTTTTTCAAAGTTGAAGTTGTTTTGAATTTGCATGTGTTTTTCAATGTTGAGGTTGTTGTTGAATTTGTTGGTGTTTTTCAATGTTGAGGTTGTTGTTGTTTTTAAATGTTGAGGTTGTTGTTGAATTTGTTGGTGTTATTCAATTTTGAGGTTGTTGTTGTTTTTCAATGTTGAGGTTGTTGTTGTTTTTCAAAGTTGGGGTTGTTGTTAAATTTGCTGGTGTTTTTCAATGTTGAGGTTGTTGTTGAATTTGTTGGTGTTTTTCATTGTTGAGGTTGTTGTTGAATTTGTTGGTGTTTTTCAATGTTGAGGTTGCTGTTGCTTTTCAATGTTGAGGTTGTTGTTGAATTTGTTGGTGTTTTTCAATGTTGAGGTTGTTGTTGTTTTTCAATGTTGAGGTTGTTGTTGAATTTGTTGGTTATTTTCAATTTCGAGGTTGTTGTTGAATTTGTTGGTGTTTTTCATTGTTGAGGTTGTTGTTGAATTTGTTGGTGTTTTTCAATGTTGAGGTTGTTGTTGTTTTTCAATGTTGAGGTTGTTGTTGAATTTGTTGTTGTTTTTCAATGTTGAGGTTGTTGTTGTTTTTCAATGTTGAGGTTGTTGTTGAATTTGTTGGTGTTTTTCAATTTCGAGGTTGTTGTTGAATTAGTTGGTGTTTTTGAATGTTGAAGTTGCTGTTGAATTTATTGTTGTTTTTCAATGTTGAGGTTGTTGTTGTTTTTCAATGTTGAGGTTGTTGTTCAATTTGTTGGTGTTTTTCAATGTTGAGGTTGTTGTTGTTTTTCAATGTTGAGGTTGTTGTTGTTTTTCAATGTTGAGGTTGTTGTTGAAGTTGTTGGTGTTTTTCAATGTTGAGGTTGTTGTTGTTTTCCAATGTTGAGGTTGTGGTTGTATTTGTTGGTGGTTTTCAATGTTGAGGTTTTTGTAATTTTTCAATGTTGAGGTTGTTGTTGAAGTTGTTGGTGTTTTTCAATGTTGAGGTTGTTGTTGTTTTCCAATGTTGAGGTTGTGGTTGTATTTGTTGGTGGTTTTCAATGTTGAGGTTTTTGTAATTTTTCAATGTTGAGGTTGTTGTTGAATTTGTTGGTGTTTTTCAATGTCGAGGTTGTTGTTGAATTTGTTGGTGTTTTTCAATATTGAAGTTGTTGTTGAATTTGTTGGTGTTTTTCAATGTTGAGGTTGTTGTTGAATTTGTTGGTGTTTTTCAATGTTGAGGTTGTTGTAGTTTTTCAATGTTGAGGTTGTTGTTGAATTTGTTGATGTTTTTCAATGTCGAGGTTGTTCTTGAATTTGTTGGTGTTTTTCAATGTTGAAGATGTTGTTGAATTTGTTGGTGTTGTTCAATGTTGAGGTTGTTGTTGAATTTGTTGGTGTTTTTAAATGTTGAGGTTGTTGTTGAATTTGTTGGTGTTTTTCAATGTTGAGGTTGTTGTTGTTTTTCAATGTTGAGGTTGTTGTTGAATTTGTTGGTGTTTTTCTTTGTTGAGGTTGTTGTTGTTGTTCAATGTGGAGGTTGTTGTTGAATTTGTTGGTGTTTTTCCATGTCGAGGTTGTTGTTGAATTTGTTGGTGTTTTTCAATGTTGAATTTGTTGTTGAATTTGTTGGTGTTTTTCAATTTTGAGGTTGTTGCTGTTTTTCAATGTTGAGGCTGTTGTTGAATTTGTTGGTGTTTTTCAATGTTGAGGTTGTTGTTGAATTTGTTGGCGTTTTTAAATGTTGAGGTTGTTGTTGAATTTGTTGATGTTTTTCAATGCTGAGGTTGTTATTGAATTTGTTGGTGTTTTTCAATGTTGAGGTTGTTGTTGTTTTTCAATGTTCAGGTTGTTGTTCAATTTGATGGTGTTTTTCAATGTCGAGGTTGTTGTTGAAATTGTTGCTGTTTTTCAATGTTGCAGTTGTTGTTGAATTTGTTGGTGTTTTTCAATGTTGAGGTTGTTGTTGTTTTTCAATGTTGAGGTTGTTGTTCTTTTTCAATGTTGAGGTTGTTGTTGAATTTGTTGGTGTTTTTCAATGTTGAAGTTGTTGTTGAATTTGTTGGTGTTTTTCAATGTTGAAGTTGTTGTTGAATTTGTTGGTGTTTTTCAATGTCGAGGTTGTTGTTGAATTTGTTGGTGCTTTTCAATGTTGAAGTTGTTGTTGAATTTGTATGTGCTTTTGAATGTTGAGGTTGTTGTTGAATTTGTTGCTGTTTTTCAATGTTGAGGTTGTTGTTGTTTTTAAATGTTGAGGTTGTTGTTGAATTTGTTGGTGTTTTTCAATTATGAGGTTGTTGTTGTTTTTCAATGTTGAGGTTGTTGTTGAATTTGTTGGTGTTTTTCCTTGTTGAGGTTGTTGTTGTTTTTCAAAGTGAGGTTGTTGTTAAATTTGTTGGTGTTTTTCAATGTTGAGGTTGTTGTTGAATTTGTTGGTGTTTTTCATTGTTGAGGTTGTTGTTGAATTTGTTGGTGTTTTTCAATGTTGAGGTTGTTGTTGTTTTTCAATGTTGAGGTTGTTGTTGAATTTGTTGGTGTTTTTCAATGTTGAGGTTGTTGTTGTTTTTCAATGTTGAGGTTGTTGTTGAATTTGTTGGTGTTTTTCAATTTCGAGGTTGTTGTTGAATTTGTTGGTGTTTTCAATGTTGAAGTTGCTGTTGAATTTGTTGGTGTTTTTCAATGTTGAGGTTGTTGTTGTTTTTCAATGTTGAGGTTGTTGTTGAATTTGTTGGTGTTTTTCAATGTTGAGGTTGTTGTTGTTTTTCAATGTTGAGGTTGTTGTTGTTTTTCAATGTTGAGGTTGTTGTTGAATTTGTTGGTGTTTTTCAATGTTGAGGTTGTTGTTGTTTTTCAATGTGGAGGTTGTTGTTGTATTTGTTGGTGGTTTTCAATGTTGAGGTTTTTGTAGTTTTTCAATGTTGAGGTTGTTGTTGAATTTTTTGGTGTTTTTCAATGTCGAGGTTGTTGTTGAATTTGTTGGTGTTTTTCAATGTTGAAGTTGTTGTTGAATTTGTTGGTGTTTTTCAATTTTGAGGTTGTTGTTGAATTTGTTGGTGTTTTTCAATGTTGAGGTTGTTGTTGTTTTTCAATGTTGAGGTTGTTGTTGAATTTGTTGGTGTTTTTCCATGTTGAGGTTGTTGTTGTTTTTCAAAGTTGAGGTTGTTGTTAAATTCCTTGGTGTTTTTCAATGTTGAGGTTGTTGTTGAATTTGTTGGTGTTTTTCATTGTTGAGGTTGTTGTTGAATTTGTTGGTGTTTTTCAATGTTGAGGTTGTTGTTGCTTTTCAATGTTGAGGTTGTTGTTGAATTTGTTGGTGTTTTTCAATGTTGTGGTTGTTGTTGTTTTCAATGTTGAGGTTGTTGTTGAATTTGTTGGTTATTTTCAATTTCGAGGTTGTTGTTGAATTTGTTGGTGTTTTTCATTGTTGAGGTTGTTGTTGAATTTGTTGCTGTTTTTCAATGTGGATGTTGTTGTTGTTTTTCAATATTGAGGTTGTTGTTGAATTTGTTGTTGTTTTTCAATGTTGAGGTTGTTGTTGTTTTTCAATGTTGAGGTTGTTGTTGAATTTGTTGGTGTTTTTCAATTTCGAGGTTGTTGCTGAATTTGTTGGTGTGTTTCAATGTTGAAGTTGCTGTTGAATTTGTTGGTGTTTTTCAATGTTGAGGTTGTTGTTGTTTTTCAATGTTGAGGTTTTTGTTGAATTTGTTGGTGTTTTTCAATGTTGAGGTTGTTGTTGTTTTTCAATGTTGACGTTGTTGTTGTTTTTCAATGTTGAGGTTGTTGTTGAACTTGTTGGTGTTTTTCAATGTTGAGGTTGTTGTTGTTTTTCAATGTTCAGGGTGTTGTTGAATTTGATGGTGTTTTTCAATGTCGAGGTTGTTGTTGAAATTGTGGGTGTTTTTCAATGTTGCAGTTGTTGTTGAATTTGTTGGTGTTTTTCAATGTTGAGGTTGTTGTTGTTTTTCAATGTTGAGGTTGCTGTTCTTTTTCAATGTTGAGGTTGTTGTTGAATTTGTTGGTGTTTTTCAATGTTGAGGTTTTTGTAGTTTTTCAATGTTGAGGTTGTTGTTGAATATGTTGGTGTTTTTCAATGTCGAGGTTGTTGTTGAATTTGTTGGAGTTGTTCAATGTTGAAGTTGTTGTTGAATTTGTTGGTGTTTTTAAATGTTGAGGTTGTTGTTGAATTTGTTGGTGTTTTTCAATGTTGAGGTTGTTGTTGTTTTTCAATGTTGAGGTTGTTGTTGAATTTGTTGGTGTTTTTCTTTGTTGAGGTTGTTGTTGTTGTTCAATGTGGAGGTTGTTGTTGAATTTGTTGGTGTTTTTCAATGTCGAGGTTGTTGTTGAATTTGTTGGTGTTTTTCAATGTTGAATTTGTTGTTGAATTTGTTGGTGTTTTTCAATTTTGAGGTTGTTGCTGTTTTTCAATGTTGAGGCTGTTGTTGAATATGTTGGTGTTTTTCAATGTTGAGGTTGTTGTTGAATTTGTTGGCGTTTTTAAATGTTGAGGTTGTTGTTGAATTTGTTGATGTTTTTCAATGTTGAGGTTGTTATTGAATTTGTTGGTGTTTTTCAATGTTGAGGTTGTTGTTGTTTTTCAATGTTCAGGTTGTTGTTCATCTTGATGGTGTTTTTCAATGTCGAGGTTGTTGTTGAAATTGTTGGTGTTTTTCAATGATGCAGTTGTTGTTGAATTTGTTGGTGTTTTTCAATGTTGAGGTTGTTGTTGTTTTTCAATGTTGAGGTTGTTGTTCTTTTTCAATGTTGAGGTTGTTGTTGAATTTGTTGGTGTTTTTCAATGTTGAAGTTGTTGTGAATTTGTTGGTGTTTTTCAATGTTGAAGTTGTTGTTGAATTTGTTGGTGTTTTTCAATGTCGAGGTTGTTGTTGAATTTGTTGGTGTTTTTCAATGTAGAAGTTGTTGTTGAATTTGTATGTGCTTTTCAATGTTGAGGTTGTTGTTGAATTTGTTGCTGTTTTTCAATGTTGAGGTTGTTGTTGTTTTTAAATGTTGAGGTTGTTGTTGAATTTGTTGGTGTTTTTCAATGTTGAGGTTGTTGTTGTTTTTCAATGTTGAGGTTGTTGTTGAATTTGTTGGTGTTTTTCCTTGTTGAGGTTGTTGTTGTTTTTCAAAGTTGAGGTTGTTGTTAAATTTGTTGGTGTTTTTCAATGATGAGGTTGTTGTTGAATTTGTTGGTGTTTTTCATTGTTGAGGTTGTTGTTGAATTTGTTGGTGTTTTTCAATGTTGAGGTTGTTGTTGTTTTTCAATGTTGAGGTTGTTGTTGAATTTGTTGGTGTTTTTCAATGTTGAGGTTGTTGTTGTTTTTCAATGTTGAGGTTGTTGTTGAATTTGTTGGTGTTTTTCAATTTCGAGGTTGTTGTTGAATTTGTTGGTGTTTTTCAATGTTGAAGTTGCTGTTGAATTTGTTGGTGTTTTTCAATGTTGAGGTTGTTGTTGTTTTTCAATGTTGAGGTTGTTGTTGTTTTTCAATGTTGAGGTTGTTGTTGAATTTGTTGGTGTTTTTCAATGTTGAGGTTGTTGTTGTTTTTCAATGTGGAGGTTGTTGTTGTATTTGTTGGTGGTTTTCAATGTTTAGGTTTTTGTAGTTTTTCAATGTTGAGGTTGTTGTTGAATTTGTTGGTGTTTTTCAATGTCGAGGTTGTTGTTGAATTTGTTGGTGTTTTTCAATGTTGAAGTTGTTGTTGAATTTGTTGGTGTTTTTCAATTTTGAGGTTGTTGTTGAATTTGTTGGTGTTTTTCAATGTTGAGGTTGTTGTTGTCATTAAATGTTGAGGTTGTTGTTGAATTTGTTGGTGTTTTTCAATTTTGAGGTTGTTGTTGTTTTTCAATGTTGAGGTTGTTGTTGAATTTGTTGGTGTTTTTCCATGTTGAGGTTGTTGTTGTTTTTCAAAGTTGAGGTTGTTGTTAAATTCGTTGGTGTTTTTCAATGTTGAGGTTGTTGTTGAATTTGTTGGTGTTTTTCATTGTTGAGGTTGTTGTTGAATTTGTTGGTGTTTTTCAATGTTGAGGTTGTTGTTGCTTTTCAATGTTGAGGTTGTTGTTGAATTTGTTGGTGTTTTTCAATGTTGAGGTTGTTGTTGTTTTTCAATGTTGAGGTTGTTGTTGAATTTGTTGGTTATTTTCAATTTCGAGGTTGTTGTTGAATTTGTTGGTGTTTTTTATTGTTGAGGTTGTTGTTGAATTTGTAGCTGTTTTTCAATGTTGATGTTGTTGTTGTTTTTCAATATTGAGGTTGTTGTTGAATTTGTTGTTGTTTTTCAATGTTGAGGTTGTTGTTGTTTTTCAATGTTGAGGTTGTTGCTGAATTTGTTGGTGTTTTTCAATGTTGAGGTTGTTGTTGTTTTTCAATTTCGAGGTTGTTGCTGAATTTGTTGGTGTTTTTCAATGTTGAGGTTGTTGTTGTTTTTCAATGTTGAAGTTGCTGTTGAATTTGTTGGTGTTTTTCAATGTTGAGGTTGTTGTTGTTTTTCAATGTTGAGGTTGTTGTTGAATTTGTTGGTGTTTTTCAATGTTGAGGTTGTTGTTGTTTTTCAATGTTGAGGTTGTTGTTGAATTTGTTGGTGTTTTTCTTTGTTGAGGTTGTTGTTGTTGTTCAATGTGGAGGTTGTTGTTGAATTTGTTGGTGTTTTTCAATGTCGAGGTTGTTGTTGAATTTGTTGGTGTTTTTCAATGTTGAATTTGTTGTTGAATTTGTTGGTGTTTTTCAATTTTGAGGTTGTTGCTGTTTTTCAATGTTGAGGCTGTTGTTGAATTTGTTGGTGTTTTTCAATGTTGAGGTTGTTGTTGAATTTGTTGGCGTTTTTAAATGTTGAGGTTGTTGTTGAATTTGTTGATGTTTTTCAATGTTGAGGTTGTTATTGAATTTGTTGGTGTTTTTCAATGTTGAGGTTGTTGTTGTTTTTCAATGTTCAGGTTGTTGTTCAACTTGATGGTGTTTTTCAATGTCGAGGTTGTTGTTGAAATTGTTGGTGTTTTTCAATGTTGCAGTTGTTGTTGAATTTGTTGGTGTTTTTCAATGTTGAGGTTGTTGTTGTTTTTCAATGTTGAGGTTGTTGTTCTTTTTCAATGTTGAGGTTGTTGTTGAATTTGTTGGTGTTTTTCAATGTTGAAGTTGTTGTGAATTTGTTGGTGTTTTTCAATGTTGAAGTTGTTGTTGAATTTGTTGGTGTTTTTCAATGTCGAGGTTGTTGTTGAATTTGTTGGTGTTTTTCAATGTAGAAGTTGTTGTTGAATTTGTATGTGCTTTTCAATGTTGAGGTTGTTGTTGAATTTGTTGCTGTTTTTCAATGTTGAGGTTGTTGTTGTTTTTAAATGTTGAGGTTGTTGTTGAATTTGTTGGTGTTTTTCAATGTTGAGGTTGTTGTTGTTTTTCAATGTTGAGGTTGTTGTTGAATTTGTTGGTGTTTTTCCTTGTTGAGGTTGTTGTTGTTTTTCAAAGTTGAGGTTGTTGTTAAATTTGTTGGTGTTTTTCAATGATGAGGTTGTTGTTGAATTTGTTGGTGTTTTTCATTGTTGAGGTTGTTGTTGAATTTGTTGGTGTTTTTCAATGTTGAGATTGTTGATGTTTTTCAATGTTGAGGTTGTTGTTGAATTTGTTGGTGTTTTTCAATGTTGAGGTTGTTGTTGTTTTTCAATGTTGAGGTTGTTGTTGAATTTGTTGGTGTTTTTCAATTTCGAGGTTGTTGTTGAATTTGTTGGTGTTTTTCAATGTTGAAGTTGCTGTTGAATTTGTTGGTGTTTTTCAATGTTGAGGTTGTTGTTGTTTTTCAATGTTGAGGTTGTTGTTGTTTTTCAATGTTGAGGTTGTTGTTGAATTTGTTGGTGTTTTTCAATGTTGAGGTTGTTGTTGTTTTTCAATGTGGAGGTTGTTGTTGTATTTGTTGGTGGTTTTCAATGTTGAGGTTTTTGTAGTTTTTCAATGTTGAGGTTGTTGTTGAATTTGTTGGTGTTTTTCAATGTCGAGGTTGTTGTTGAATTTGTTGGTGTTTTTCAATGTTGAAGTTGTTGTTGAATTTGTTGGTGTTTTTCAATTTTGAGGTTGTTGTTGAATTTGTTGGTGTTTTTCAATGTTGAGGTTGTTGTTGTCATTAAATGTTGAGGTTGTTGTTGAATTTGTTGGTGTTTTTCAATTTTGAGGTTGTTGTAGTTTTTCAATGTTGAGGTTGTTGTTGACTTTGTTGATGTTTTTCAATGTCGAGGTTGTTGTTGAATTTGTTGGTGTTTTTCAATGTTGAAGTTGTTGTTGAATTTGTTGGTGTTGATCAATGTTGAGGTTGTTGTTGAATTTGTTGGTGTTTTTAAATGTTGAGGTTGTTGTTGAATTTGTTGGTGCTTTTCAATGTTGAGGTTGTTGTTGTTTTTCAATGTTGAGGTTGTTGTTGAATTTGTTGGTGTTTTTCAATGTCGAGGTTGTTGTTGAATTTGTTGGTGTTTTTCAATGTTGAATTTGTTGTTGAATTTGTTGGTGTTTTTCAATGTTGAGGTTGTTGCTGTTTTTCAATGTTGAGGTTGTTGTTGAATTTGTTGGTGTTTTTCAATGTTGAGGTTGTTGTTGAATTTGTTGGCGTTTTTAAATGTTGAGGTTGTTGTTGAATTTGTTGGTGTTTTTCAATGTTGAGGTTGTTGTTGAATTTGTTGGTGTTTTTCAATGTTGAGGTTGTTGTTGTTTTTCAATGTTCAGGTTGTTGTTGAATTTGATGGTGTTTTTCAATGTCGAGGTTGTTGTTGAAATTGTTGGTGTTTTTCAATGTTGCAGTTGTTGTTGAATTTGTTGGTGTTTTTCAATGTTGAGGTTGTTGTTGTTTTTCAATGTTCAGGTTGTTGTTGAATTTGATGGTGTTTTTCAATGTTGAGGTTGTTGTTGAATTTGTTGGTGTTTTTCCATGTTGAGGTTGTTGTTGTTTTTCAAAGTTGAGGTTGTTGTTAAATTTGTTGGTGTTTTTCAATGTTGAGGTTGTTGTTGAATTTGTTGGTGTTTTTCAATGTCGAGGTTGGTGTTGAAATTGTTGGTGTTTTTCAATGTTGCAGTTGTTGTTGAATTTGTTGGTGTTTTTCAATGTTGAGGTTGTTGTTGTTTTTCAATGTTGAGGTTGTTGTTCTTTTTCAATGCTGAGGTTGTTGTTGAATGTATTGGTGTTTTTCAATGTTGAAGTTGTTGTTGAATTTGTTGGTGTTTTTCAATGTTGAAGTTGTTGTTGAATTTGTTGGTGTTTTTCAATGTCGTGGTTGTTTTTGAAATTGTTGGTGTTTTTCAATGTTGAAGTTGTTGTTGAATTTGTTTGTGTTTTTCAATGTTGAGGTTGTTGTTGAATTTGTTGCTGTTTTTCAATGTTGAGGTTGTTGTTGAATTTGTTGGTGTTTTTCAATTTTGAGGTTGTTGTTGTTTTTCAATGTTGAGGTTGTTGTTGAATTTGTTGGTGTTTTTCCATGTTGAGGTTGTTGTTGTTTTTCAATGTTGAGGTTGTTGAATTTGTTGGTGTTTTTCAATGTTGAGGTTGTTGTTGTTTTTCAATGTTGAGGTTGTTGTTGAATTTGTTGGTGTTTTTCAACGTTGAGGTTGTTGTTGAATTTGTTCGTGTTTTTCAATGCTCAGGTTGTTGTTGTTTTTCAATGTTGAGGTTGTTGTTGAATTTGTTGGTGTTTTTCAATGTTGAGGTTGTTGTAGTTTTTCAATGTTGAGGTTGTTGTTGAATGTGTTGATGTTTTTCAATGTTGAGGTTGTTGTTGTTTTTCAATGTTGAGGTTGTTGCTGAATTTGTTGGTGTTTTTCAATGTTGAGGTTGTTGTTGAATTTGT
Source organism: Isurus oxyrinchus (assembly GCA_026770705.1). Classification (NCBI taxonomy): domain Eukaryota; kingdom Metazoa; phylum Chordata; class Chondrichthyes; order Lamniformes; family Lamnidae; genus Isurus; species Isurus oxyrinchus. The sequence continues at coordinate 125,756 of JANJGN010001496.1, forward strand.
TGGTGTTTTTCAATGTTGAGGTTGTTGTTGTTTTTCAATGTTGAGGTTGTTGTTGAATTTGTTGGTGTTTTTCAACGTTGAGGTTGTTGTTGAATTTGTTCGTGTTTTTCAATGCTGAGGTTGTTGTTTGTTTTTCATTGTTGAGGTTGTAGTTGAATTTGTTGGTGTTTTTCCATGTTGAGGTTGTTGTAGTTTTTCAATGTTGAGGTTGTTGTTGAATTTGTTGATGTTTTTCAATGTCGAGGTTGTTGTTGAATTTGTTGGTGTTTTTCAATGTTGAAGTTGTTGTTGAATTTGTTGGTGTTTTTCAATGTTGAGGTTGTTGTAGTTTTTCAATGTTGAGGTTGTTGTTGAATTTGCTGATGTTTTTCAATGTCGAGGTTGTTGTTGAATTTGTTGGTGTTTTTCAATGTTGAAGTTGTTGTTGAATTTGTTGGTGTTGTTCAATGTTGAGGTTGTTGTTGAATTTGTTGGTGTTTTTAAATGTTGAGGTTGTTGTTGAATTTGTTGGTGTTTTTCAATGTTGAGGTTGTTGTTGTTTTTCAATGTTGAGGTTGTTTTTGAATTTGTTGGTGTTTTTCAATGTCGAGGTTGTTGTTGAATTTGTTGGTGTTTTTCAATGTTGAATTTGTTGTTGAATTTGTTGGTGTTTTTCAATGTTGAGGTTGTTGCTGTTTTTCAATGTTGAGGTTGTTGTTGAATTTGTTGGTGTTTTTCAATGTTGAGGTTGTTGTTGAATTTGTTGGCGTTTTTAAATGTTGAGGTTGTTGTTGAATTTGTTGGTGTTTTTCAATGTTGAGGTTGTTGTTGAATTTGTTGGTGTTTTTCAATGTTGAGGTTGTTGTTGTTTTTCAATGTTCAGGTTGTTGAATTTGATGGTGTTTTTCAATGTCGAGGTTGTTGTTGAAATTGTTGGTGTTTTTCAATGTTGCAGTTGTTGTTGAATTTGTTGGTGTTTTTCAATGTTGAGGTTGTTGTTGTTTTTCAATGTTGAGGTTGTTGTTCTTTTTCAATGTTGAGCTTGTTGTTGAATTTGTTGGTGTTTTTCAATGTTGAAGTTGTTGTTGAATTTGTTGGTGTTTTTCAATGTCGAGGTTGTTGTTGAATTTGTTGGTGTTTTTCAAAGTTGAAGTTGTTGTTGAATTTGTATGTGTTTTTCAATGTTGAGGTTGTTGTTGAATTTGTTGCTGTTTTTCAATGTTGAGGTTGTTGTTGTTTTTAAATGTTGAGGTTGTTGTTGAATTTGTTGGTGTTATTCAATTTTGAGGTTGTTGTTGTTTTTCAATGTTGAGGTTGTTGTTGATTTTGTTGGTGTTTTTCCTTGTTGAGGTTGTTGTTGTTTTTCAAAGTTGAGGTTGTTGTTAAATTTGTTGGTGTTTTTCAATGTTGAGGTTGTTGTTGAATTTGTTGGTGTTTTTCATTGTTGAGGTTGTTGTTGAATTTGTTGGTGTTTTTCAATGTTGAGGTTGTTGTTGTTTTTCAATGTTGAGGTTGTTGTTGAATTTGTTGGTGTTTTTCATTGTTGAGGTTGTTGTTGTTTTTCAATGTTGAGGTTGTTGTTGAATTTGTTGGTGTTTTTCAATTTCGAGGTTGTTGTTGAATTTGTTGGTGTTTTTCAATGTTGAAGTTGCTGTTGAATTTGTTGGTGTTTTTCAATGTTGAGGTTGTTGTTGTTTTTCAATGTTGAGGTTGTTGTTGAATTTGTTGGTGTTTTTCAATGTTGAGGTTGTTCTTGTTTTTCAATGTTGAGGTTGTTGTTGTATTTGTTGGTGGTTTTCAATGCTGAGGTTTTTGTAGTTTTTTAATGTTGAGGTTGTTGTTGAATTTGTTGATGTTTTTCAATGTCGAGGTTGTTGTTGAATTTGTTGGTGTTTTTCAATGTTGAAGTTGTTGCTGAATTTGTTGGTTGTTTTTCAATGTTGAGGTTGTTGTTGAATTTGTTGGTGTTTTTCAATGTTGAGGTTGTTGTTGTCATTAAATGTTGAGGTTGTTGTTGAATTTGTTGGTGTTTTTCAATTTTGGGGTTGTTGTTGTTTTTCAATGTTGAGGTTGTTGTTGAATTTGTTGTTGTTTTTCCATGTTGAGGTTGTTGTTGTTTTTCAATGTTGGGGTTGTTGTTAAATTTGTTGGTGTTTTTCAATGTTGAGGTTGTTGTTGAATTTGTTGGTGTTTTTCATTGTTGAGGTTGTTGTTGAATTTGTTGGTGTTTTTCAATGTTGAGGTTGCTGTTGCTTTTCAATGTTGAGGTTGTTGTTGAATTTGTTGGTGTTTTTCAATGTCGAGGTTGTTGTTGAATTTGTTGGTGTTTTTCAAAGTTGAAGTTGTTGTTGAATTTGCATGTGTTTTTCAATGTTGAGGTTGTTGTTGAATTTGTTGGTGTTTTTCAATGTTGAGGTTGTTGTTGTTTTTAAATGTTGAGGTTGTTGTTGAATTTGTTGGTGTTATTCAATTTTGAGGTTGTTGTTGTTTTTCAATGTTGAGGTTGTTGTTGTTTTTCAAAGTTGGGGTTGTTGTTAAATTTGCTGGTGTTTTTCAATGTTGAGGTTGTTGTTGAATTTGTTGGTGTTTTTCATTGTTGAGGTTGTTGTTGAATTTGTTGGTGTTTTTCAATGTTGAGGTTGCTGTTGCTTTTCAATGTTGAGGTTGTTGTTGAATTTGTTGGTGTTTTTCAATGTTGAGGTTGTTGTTGTTTTTCAATGTTGAGGTTGTTGTTGAATTTGTTGGTTATTTTCAATTTCGAGGTTGTTGTTGAATTTGTTGGTGTTTTTCATTGTTGAGGTTGTTGTTGAATTTGTTGGTGTTTTTCAATGTTGAGGTTGTTGTTGTTTTTCAATGTTGAGGTTGTTGTTGAATTTGTTGTTGTTTTTCAATGTTGAGGTTGTTGTTGTTTTTCAATGTTGAGGTTGTTGTTGAATTTGTTGGTGTTTTTCAATTTCGAGGTTGTTGTTGAATTAGTTGGTGTTTTTGAATGTTGAAGTTGCTGTTGAATTTGTTGTTGTTTTTCAATGTTGAGGTTGTTGTTGTTTTTCAATGTTGAGGTTGTTGTTCAATTTGTTGGTGTTTTTCAATGTTGAGGTTGTTGTTGTTTTTCAATGTTGAGGTTGTTGTTGTTTTTCAATGTTGAGGTTGTTGTTGAAGTTGTTGGTGTTTTTCAATGTTGAGGTTGTTGTTGTTTTCCAATGTTGAGGTTGTGGTTGTATTTGTTGGTGGTTTTCAATGTTGAGGTTTTTGTAATTTTTCAATGTTGAGGTTGTTGTTGAATTTGTTGGTGTTTTTCAATGTCGAGGTTGTTGTTGAATTTGTTGGTGTTTTTCAATATTGAAGTTGTTGTTGAATTTGTTGGTGTTTTTCAATGTTGAGGTTGTTGTTGAATTTGTTGGTGTTTTTCAATGTTGAGGTTGTTGTAGTTTTTCAATGTTGAGGTTGTTTTTGAATGTGTTGATGTTTTTCAATGTTGAGGTTGTTGTTGTTATTCAATGTTGAGGTTGTTGCTGAATTTGTTCGTGTTTTTCAACTTTGAGGTTGTTGTTGAATATGTTGGTGTTTTTCACTGTTGAGGTTTTTGTTGTTTTTCAATGTTGAGGTTGTTGTTGAATTTGTTGGTGTTGTTCAACGTTGAGGTTGTTGTTGAATTTGTTCGTGTTTTTCAATGCTGAGGTTGTTGTTGTTTTTCAATGTTGAGGTTGTTGTTGAATTTGTTGGTGTTTTTCAATGTTGAGGTTGTTGTAGTTTTTCAATGTTGAGGTTGTTGTTGAATTTGTTGATGTTTTTCAATGTCGAGGTTGTTCTTGAATTTGTTGTTGTTTTTCAATGTTGAAGATGTTGTTGAATTTGTTGGTGTTGTTCAATGTTGAGGTTGTTGTTGAATTTGTTGGTGTTTTTAAATGTTGAGGTTGTTGTTGAATTTGTTGGTGTTTTTTCAATGTTGAGGTTGTTGTTGTTTTTCAATGTTGAGGTTGTTGTTGAATTTGTTGGTGTTTTTCTTTGTTGAGGTTGTTGTTGTTGTTCAATGTGGAGGTTGTTGTTGAATTTGTTGGAGTTTTTCCATGTCGAGGTTGTTGTTGAATTTGTTGGTGTTTTTCAATGTTGAATTTGTTGTTGAATTTGTTGGTGTTTTTCAATTTTGAGGTTGTTGCTGTTTTTCAATGTTGAGGCTGTTGTTGAATTTGTTGGTGTTTTTCAATGTTGAGGTTGTTGTTGAATTTGTTGGCGTTTTTAAATGTTGAGGTTGTTGTTGAATTTGTTGATGTTTTTCAATGCTGAGGTTGTTATTGAATTTGTTGGTGTTTTTCAATGTTGAGGTTGTTGTTGTTTTTCAATGTTCAGGTTGTTGTTCAATTTGATGGTGTTTTTCAATGTCGAGGTTGTTGTTGAAATTGTTGCTGTTTTTCAATGTTGCAGTTGTTGTTGAATTTGTTGGTGTTTTTCAATGTTGAGGTTGTTGTTGTTTTTCAATGTTGAGGTTGTTGTTCTTTTTCAATGTTGAGGTTGTTGTTGAATTTGTTGGTGTTTTTCAATGTTGAAGTTGTTGTTGAATTTGTTGGTGTTTTTCAATGTTGAAGTTGTTGTTGAATTTGTTGGTGTTTTTCAATGTCGAGGTTGTTGTTGAATTTGTTGGTGCTTTTCAATGTTGAAGTTGTTGTTGAATTTGTATGTGCTTTTGAATGTTGAGGTTGTTGTTGAATTTGTTGCTGTTTTTCAATGTTGAGGTTGTTGTTGTTTTTAAATGTTGAGGTTGTTGTTGAATTTGTTGGTGTTTTTCAATTATGAGGTTGTTGTTGTTTTTCAATGTTGAGGTTGTTGTTGAATTTGTTGGTGTTTTTCCTTGTTGAGGTTGTTGTTGTTTTTCAAAGTGAGGTTGTTGTTAAATTTGTTGGTGTTTTTCAATGTTGAGGTTGTTGTTGAATTTGTTGGTGTTTTTCATTGTTGAGGTTGTTGTTGAATTTGTTGGTGTTTTTCAATGTTGAGGTTGTTGTTGTTTTTCAATGTTGAGGTTGTTGTTGAATTTGTTGGTGTTTTTCAATGTTGAGGTTGTTGTTGTTTTTCAATGTTGAGGTTGTTGTTGAATTTGTTGGTGTTTTTTCAATTTCGAGGTTGTTGTTGAATTTGTTGGTGTTTTCAATGTTTGAAGTTGCTGTTGAATTTGTTGGTGTTTTTCAATGTTGAGGTTGTTGTTGTTTTTCAATGTTGAGGTTGTTGTTGAATTTGTTGGTGTTTTTCAATGTTGAGGTTGTTGTTGTTTTTCAATGTTGAGGTTGTTGTTGTTTTTCAATGTTGAGGTTGTTGTTGAATTTGTTGGTGTTTTTCAATGTTGAGGTTGTTGTTGTTTTTCAATGTGGAGGTTGTTGTTGTATTTGTTGGTGGTTTTCAATGTTGAGGTTTTTGTAGTTTTTCAATGTTGAGGTTGTTGTTGAATTTGTTGGTGTTTTTCAATGTCGAGGTTGTTGTTGAATTTGTTGGTGTTTTTCAATGTTGAAGTTGTTGTTGAATTTGTTGGTGTTTTTCAATTTTGAGGTTGTTGTTGAATTTGTTGGTGTTTTTCAATGTTGAGGTTGTTGTTGTTTTTCAATGTTGAGGTTGTTGTTGAATTTGTTGGTGTTTTTCCATGTTGAGGTTGTTGTTGTTTTTCAAAGTTGAGGTTGTTGTTAAATTCCTTGGTGTTTTTCAATGTTGAGGTTGTTGTTGAATTTGTTGGTGTTTTTCATTGTTGAGGTTGTTGTTGAATTTGTTGGTGTTTTTCAATGTTGAGGTTGTTGTTGCTTTTCAATGTTGAGGTTGTTGTTGAATTTGTTGGTGTTTTTCAATGTTGTGGTTGTTGTTGTTTTCAATGAGGTTGTTGTTGTTTTTCAATGTTGAGGTTGTTGTTGAATTTGTTGGTGTTTTTCAATTTCGAGGTTGTTGCTGAATTTGTTGGTGTGTTTCAATGTTGAAGTTGCTGTTGAATTTGTTGGTGTTTTTCAATGTTGAGGTTGTTGTTGTTTTTCAATGTTGAGGTTTTTGTTGAATTTGTTGGTGTTTTTCAATGTTGAGGTTGTTGTTGTTTTTCAATGTTGACGTTGTTGTTGTTTTTCAATGTTGAGGTTGTTGTTGAACTTGTTGGTGTTTTTTCAATGTTGAGGTTGTTGTTGTTTTTCAATGTTCAGGGTGTTGTTGAATTTGATGGTGTTTTTCAATGTCGAGGTTGTTGTTGAAATTGTGGGTGTTTTTTCAATGTTGCAGTTGTTGTTGAATTTGTTGGTGTTTTTTCAATGTTGAGGTTGTTGTTGTTTTTCAATGTTGAGGTTGCTGTTCTTTTTCAATGTTGAGGTTGTTGTTGAATTTGTTGGTGTTTTTCAATGTTGAGGTTTTTGTAGTTTTTCAATGTTGAGGTTGTTGTTGAATATGTTGGTGTTTTTCAATGTCGAGGTTGTTGTTGAATTTGTTGGAGTTGTTCAATGTTGAAGTTGTTGTTGAATTTGTTGGTGTTTTTCAATGTCGAGGTTGTTGTTGAATTTGTTGGTGTTTTTTCAATGTTGAAGTTGTTGTTGAATTTGTTCGTGTTTTTCAATGTTGAGGTTGTTGTTGAATTTGTTGGTGTTTTTTCAATGTTGAGGTTGTTGTTGTCATTAAATTTTGAGGTTCTTGTTGAATTTGTTGGTGTTTTTCAATGTTGAAGTTGTTGAATTTGTTGGTGTTTTTCAATGTTGAGGTTGTTGTTGTTTTTCAATGTTGAGGTTGTTGTTGAATTTGTTGGTGTTTTTCAATGTTGAAGTTGTTGTTCAATTTGTTGTTGTTTTTCAATGTTGAGGTTGTTGTTGAATTTGTTGGTGTTTTTCAATGTTGAGGTTGTTGTTGTCATTAAATGTTGAGGTCGTTGTTGAATTTGTTGGTGTTTTTCAATTTTGAGGTTGTTGTTGTTTTTCAATGTTGAGGTTGTTGTTGAATTTGTTGGTGTTTTTCCATGTTGAGGTTGTTGATGTTTTTCAAAGTTGAGGTTGTTGTTAAATTTGTTGGTGTTTTTCAATGTTGAGGTTGTTGTTGAATTTGTTGGTGTTTTTCATTGTTGAGGTTGTTGTTGAATTTGTTGGTGTTTTTCAATGTTGAGGTTGTTGTTGTTTTTCAATGTTGAGGTTGTTGTTGAATTTGTTGGTGTTTTTCAATGTTGAGGTTGTTGTTGTTTTTCAATTTCGAGGTTGCTGTTGAATTTGGTGGTGTTTTTCAATGTTGAAGTTGCTGTTGAATTTGTTGGTGTTTTTCAATGTTGAGGTTGTTGTTGTTTTTCAATGTTGAGGTTGTTGTTGAATTTGTTGGTGTTTTTCAATGTTGAGGTTGTTGTTGTTTTTCAATGTTGAGGTTGTTGTTGTTTTTCAATGTTGAGGTTGTTGTTGAATTTGTTGGTGTTTTTCAATGTTGAGGTTGTTGTTGTTTTTCAATGTTCAGGTTGTTGTTGAATTTGATGGTGTTTTTCAATGTCGAGGTTCTTGTTGAAATTGTGGGTGTTTTTCAATGTTGCAGTTGTTGTTGAATTTGTTGGTGTTTTTCAATGTTGATGTTGTTTTTGTTTTTCAATGTTGAGGTTGTTGTTCTTTCTAAATGTTGAGGTAGTTGTTGAATTTGTTGGTGTTTTTCAATGTTGAAGTTGTTGATGAATTTGTTGGTGTTTTTCAATGTTGAAGTTGTTGTTGAATTTGTTGGTGCTTTTCAATGTCGAGGTTGTTGATGAATTTGTTGGTGTTTTTCAATGTTGAAGTTGTTGTTGAATTTGTATGTGTTTTTCAATGTTGAGGT
>JANJGN010001497.1:0-7500 GCA_026770705.1 Isurus oxyrinchus
TTCTCACACACACACACACACACACACACACCCAGATTCTTTCTCACACACACACACACACACACACACACACACACCCAGATTCTTTCTCACACACACACCCACACACCCAGATTCTTTCTCACACACACACACACACACACACACACACACACACCCAGATTCTTTCTCACACACACACACACACACACACACACCCAGATTCTTTCTCACACACATACACACACACACACACACACCCAGATTCTTTCTCACACACACACACACACACACACACACCCAGATTCTTTCTCACACACACACACACACACACACCCAGATTCTTTCTCACACACACACACACACACACACACACACCCAGATTCTTTCTCACACACACACACACACACACACACACACCCAGATTCTTTCTCTCACACTCACACACACCCAGATTCTTTCTCACACACACACACCCACACACACACACCCAGATTCTTTCTCTCACACACACACACACACCCAGATTCTTTCTCTCACACACACACACACACACAGATTCTTTCACACACACACACACACACCCAGATTCTTTCTCACGCACACACACACACACACACCCAGATTCTTTCTCTCACACACACACACACACACACCCAGATTCTTTCACACACACACACACACACACACCCAGATTCTTTCTCACACACACACTCACACACACACACCCAGATTCTTTCTCACACACACACACACACACACACACACACACACTCACACACACACACACCCAGATTCTTTCTCACACACACACACACACCCAGATTCTTTCTCTCACACACACACACACACACACACACACACACACCCAGATTCTTTCTCTCACACACACACACACACACACACACACACACACACACCCAGATTCTTTCTCACACACACACACACACCCAGATTCTTTCTCACACACACACACACACACACACACACACACACACCCAGATTCTTTCTCACACACACACACACACACCCAGATTCTTTCTCTCACACACACACACACACACACACACACACACACACACACACCCAGATTCTTTCTCACACACACACCCACACACCCAGATTCTTTCTCACACACACACACACACACACACACACACCCAGATTCTTTCTCACACACACACACACACACACACACACAGCCAGATTCTTTCTCACACACACACACACACCCAGATTCTTTCTCTCACACACACACACACACACACACACACACCCAGATTCTTTCTCACACACACACACACACACACCCAGATTCTATCTCTCACACTCACACACACCCAGATTCTTTCTCACACACACACACACACACACACCCAGATTCTTTCTCTCACACTCACACACACCCAGATTCTTTCTCACACACACACACACACACCCAGATTATTTCACACACACACACACACACACACACACAGACACACACACAGATTCTTTCTCACACACACACACACACACACACACACACACACCCAGATTATTTCACACACACACACACACACACACACACAGACACACACACAGATTCTTTCTCACACACACACACACACACACACACACACACCCAGATTCTTTCTCACACACACACACACACACACACACACACCCAGATTCTTTCTCTCACAGACACACACACACACACACACACACACACACACACACACACACACACCCAGATTCGTTCTCACACACACACACACACACCCAGATTCTTTCTCTCACACACACACACACACACACCCAGATTCTTTCTCACACACACACACACACACACACACACACCCAGATTCTTTCTCACACACACACACACACACACACACACACACCCAGATTCTTTCTCACACACACACCCACACACACCCAGATTCTTTCTCACACACACACACACACACACCCAGATTCTATCTCTCACACTCACACACACCCAGATTCTTTCTCTCACACTCACACACACCCAGATTCTTTCTCACACACACACACACACACACACACCCAGATTCTTTCTCTCACACTCACACACACCCAGATTCTTTCTCACACACACACACACACACCCAGATTATTTCACACACACACACACACACACACACACAGACACACACACACACACAGATTTTTTCTCACACACACACACACACACCCAGATTCTTTCTCACACACACACACACACACACACACACACACACACACACACCCAGATTCTTTCTCACACACACACACACACACACACCCAGATTCTTTCACACACACACACACACACACACCCAGATTCTTTCTCACACACACACTCACACACACACACCCAGATTCTTTCTCACACACACACACACACACACACACACACTCACACACACACACACCCAGATTCTTTCTCACACACACACACACACACACACACCCAGATTCTTTCTCTCACACTCACACACACCCAGATTCTTTCTCACACACACACACACACACCCAGATTATTTCACACACACACACACACACACACACACAGACACACACACACACACAGATTTTTTCTCACACACACACACACACACCCAGATTCTTTCTCACACACACACACACACACACACACACACACACACACACACACACCCAGATTCTTTCTCACACACACACACACACACACACCCAGATTCTTTCACACACACACACACACACACACCCAGATTCTTTCTCACACACACACTCACACACACACACCCAGATTCTTTCTCACACACACACACACACACACACACACTCACACACACACACACCCAGATTCTTTCTCACACACACACACACACACACACACACACACCCAGATTCTTTCTCTCACACACACACACACACCCAGATTCTTTCTCTCACACACACACACACACACACACACCCAGATTCTTTCTCTCACACACACACACACACACACACACACACACACACCCAGATTCTTTCTCACACACACACACACACACACACACACACACACACACCCAGATTCTATCTCTCACACTCACACACACCCAGATTCTTTCTCTCACACTCACACACACCCAGATTCGTTCTCACACACACACACACACACACACCCAGATTCTTTCTCACACACACACACACACACACACCCAGATTATTTCACACACACACACACACACACACACACACACACACACACACAGATTTTTTCTCACACACACACACACACACACACACACCCAGATTCTTTCTCACACACACACACCCACACACACACACCCAGATTCTTTCTCTCACACTCACACACACCCAGATTCTTTCTCACACACACACACACACACACACCCAGATTCTTTCACACACACACACACACACACAGACACACACACACACAGATTTTTTCTCACACACACACACACACACACACACACACACACACACACCCAGATTCTTTCACACACACACACACACACACACACCCAGATTCTTTCACACACACACACACACACACACACCCAGATTCTTTCTCACACAGACACACACACACACACACGCACACACCCAGATTCTTTCACACACACACACACACACACACCCAGATTTTTTCTCACACACACACACACACACACACACACACACACACAGATTCTTTCTCACACACACACACACACAGATTCTTTCACACACACACACACCCAGATTCTTTCTCACACACACACACACACACACACACACACACACACACACACCCAGATTCTTTCTCACACACACACACACACACACACACACCCAGATTCTTTCTCTCACACACACACACACAGATTCTTTCTCACACACACACACACACACCCAGATTCTTTCTCACACACACACACACACACACACACACACACACACACACACCCAGATTCTTTCTCACACACACACACACACACACAGATTCTTTCTCACACACACACACACACACACACACACACCCAGATTCTTTCTCACACACACACACACACACACACACCCAGATTCTTTCTCACACACACACACACACACACACACACCCAGATTCTTTCTCACACACACACACACACACACACACCCAGATTCTTTCTCACACACACACACACACACACACACACACACACACACACACACACACACACACACCCAGATTCTTTCTCTCACACACACACACACACACACACCCAGATTCTTTCTCACACACACACACACACCCAGATTCTTTCTCACACACACACACACACACACACACACACACACACACACACACACACACACACACACACACCCAGATTCTTTCTCTCACACACACACACACACACCCAGATTCTTTCTCACACACACACACACACACACACACACACACACCCAGATTCTTTCTCACACACACACCCACACACCCAGATTCTTTCTCACACACACACACACACACACACACACACAGATTCTTTCTCACACACACACCCACACACCCAGATTCTTTCTCACACACACACACACACACACACACACACACCCAGATTCTTTCTCACACACACACACACACACACACACCCAGATTCTTTCTCACACACACACACACACACACACACACCCAGATTCTTTCTCACACACACACACACACACACACACACCCAGATTCTTTCTCACACACACACACACACAGACACCCAGATTCTTTCTCACACACACACACACACACACACACACCCAGATTCTTTCTCTCACACTCACACACACCCAGATTCTTTCTCACACACACACACACACCCCCAGATTCTTTCACACACACACACACACACACACAGACACACACACACACACACAGATTTTTTCTCACACACACACACACACACACACACACACACCCAGATTCTTTCTCACACACACACACACACACACACACACCCAGATTCTTTCTCACACACACACACACACCCAGATTCTTTCACACACACACACACACACACAGACACACACACACACACAGATTTTTTCTCACACACACACACACACACACACACACCCAGATTCTTTCTCACACACACACACACACACAGACACACACACACACAGATTTTTTCTCACACACACACACACACACACACACACCCAGATTCTTTCACACACACACACACACACACCCAGATTCTTTCTCACACACACACACACACACCCAGATTCTTTCTCACACACACACACCCACACACACACACCCAGATTTTTTCTCACACACACACACACACACACACACACACACCCAGATTCTTTCACACACACACACACACACCCAGATTCTTTCTCACACACACACACACACACCCAGATTCTTTCTCACACACACACACAGACACAGATTCTTTCACACACACACACACACACACACACACACACACACCCAGATTCTTTCTCACACACACACACACACACACACACACACACACACACACACACACACACACACACACACACACAGATTCTTTCACACACACACACACACACCCAGATTCTTTCTCCCTCTCACACACACACACACACACACACACACACCCAGATTCTTTCACGCACACACACACACACACACCCAGATTCCTACTCACTCTCTGTCTCACACACACACACACACCCAGATTCTTTCTCACACACACACACACACACACGCACAAACACCCAGATTCTTTCTCACACACACACACACACAAACACACACCCAGATTCTTTCTCACACACGCACACACACACACCCAGATTCTTTCTCACACACACACACACACACACACACACACAGACACACACACACACAGATTCTTTCACACACACACACACACACACACACACACGCACACACAGATTCTTTCTCACACACACACACACACAGATTCTTTCTCACACACACACACACACACACCCAGATTCTTTCACACACACACACACACACACACACACACACACACACACACACACACACACACAGATTCTTTCTCACACACACACACACACACACACATTCTTTCTCACACACACACACACACACACACACACCCAGATTCTTTCTCACACACACACACACACACACACATTCTTTCTCACACACACACACACACACACACACACCCACATTCTTTCACACACACACACACACACGCACACACACACACACACACAGATTCTTTCTCACACACACACACACACACACACATTCTTTCTCACACACACACACACACACACACACCCAGATTCTTTCACACACACACACACACACACACACACACACACAGATTTTTTCTCTCACACACATTTTTCTCACACACACACACACCCAGATTCTTTCTCACACACACACCCACACACCCAGATTCTTTCTGCCTCTCACACACACACACACACATACACACACACACACACACACACACCCAGATTCTTTCTCTCACACACACACACACACACCCAGATTCTTTCTCTCACACACACACACACACACACACACCCAGATTCTTTCTCACACACACACACACACACACACTCACACACACACACACACACACACAGCCAGATTCTTTCTCCCTCTCACACACACACACACACTCACACACACACAGATTCTTTCACACACACACACACACACACACACACCCAGATTCTTTCTCACACACACACACCCAGATTCTTTCTCTCACACACACACACACACACACACACACACCCAGATTCTTTCTCTCACACACACACACACACACACACACACACCCAGATTCTCTCTCACACACACACACACACACACACACACACACACACACACCCAGATTCTTTCTCTCTCACACACACACACACACACACAGATTCTTTCTCACACACACACACACACACACCCAGATTCTTTCTCACACACACACACACACACACACACACACACACACACACAGATTCTTTCACACACACACACACACACACACACACACCCAGATTCTTTCTCACACACACACACACACACACACCCAGTTTCTTTCTCTCACACACACACACACACACACACACACACACACACAGATTTTTTCTCACACACACATTTTTCTCACACACACACACACCCAGATTCTTTCTCACACACACACACACACACACACACCCAGATTCTTTCACACACACAGACACACCCAGATTCTTTCTCACACACACACACACACTCACACACACACACACACACACACACACACCCAGATTCTTTCTCACACACACACACACACACACACACACACACACACAGATTTTTTCTCACACACACATTTTTCTCACACACACACACACACACCCAGATTCTTTCCCACATACACACTCACACACACACCCAGATTCTTTCTCTCACACACACACCCACACACACACACACACACACACACACCCAGATTCTTTCTCTCACACACACACACACACACACACACACACCCAGATTCTCTCTCACACACACACACACACACACAC
>JANJGN010001497.1:40000-45000 GCA_026770705.1 Isurus oxyrinchus
ACACACACACACACATTCCGACACAAACACACACACACACAGATTCTGACACACACACACAGTCACAGATTCTGAAACGCACACACACACACACACACACACACACACATTCTCTCGCACACACACACACACACACACACACACACACACAGAGAGTCACAGATTCTGAAACGTGCACACACACACACACACACACACACAGATTTCTCACACACACACACACACACACACACACAGATTCTGACACACACACACACACACACACACAC
This sequence comes from Isurus oxyrinchus, assembly GCA_026770705.1. Lineage (NCBI taxonomy): Eukaryota > Metazoa > Chordata > Chondrichthyes > Lamniformes > Lamnidae > Isurus > Isurus oxyrinchus. The sequence goes on from JANJGN010001497.1 coordinate 40,270, forward strand.
ACACACACACACACTCACACACACACACAGATTCTCTCTCTCTCTCTCTCGCGCATGCACACGCTCAGAATCTCTCTCTTTCACACACACGTTCTATCTCTCTCTCACACACACACACACACACACACACACACACACACACACACACACACAGATGCTGACACACACACACACAAATTCGGACACAAACACACACACACACACGCAGATTCTGACACACACACACACACACACAAACACACACACATTCTCACGCGCACACATACACACAGATTCTCACGCACACACACATACACACAGATTCTCACGCACACACACACACACACACAGATTCTCACACACACACACACACACACACACACAGAATCTGACACGCACACACACACACACAGATTCTCACACACACACGCACACACAGATTCTGATGTACACACACACACATTCTGACGTACACACACACAGATTCTTACACATGCACATACACACACAGATTCTCTCAGACAGGCATACACACACACAGACACACAGTTTCTCACACACACACATTCTCTCTCACACACACACACAGATTCTGACACACACACACATAACACACACATACACAGATTCTGACACACACACACACACACACTCACTCATGGTTCTCTCTCACACACACACACACACAAATAGGTTCTCTCTCTCTCTCTCTCACACACACACACACACACAGACACAAACATACACACACATTCTGACACACACATGCACATACACCCAGATTCTGACACACACACACACACACACACACACACACACAGATTCTGACACACACATGCACACACATACTCCCAGATTCTGACACACACACGCACACACATACACACAGATTCTGACACACACACATACACAAAAAAACACACACAATGATTCTGTCACACACACACTAACCTCTATTCCATGCGCGTGCACATGCACACAGATTTTCACACACACACACACACACACAGATTCTAATGCACACACACACACACATAGAGATTCTGATGCACACACACACACACATAGAGATTCTGATGCACCCACACACACACACACAGATTCTGATGCACACACGCACACACACAGGTTCTGATACACACACACACACAATCTGACGCACACACACACAGATAGAGTTTCTGACACACTAACACACACACACACACACACACACACACACAGATTCTGACACACACATGCACACACATACTCCCAGATTCTGACACACACACGCACACACATACACACTGATTCTGACACACACAAAAAAACACACACAATGATTCTGTCACACACACACTAACCTCTATTCCATGCGCGTGCACATGCACACAGATTCTCACACACACACACACAGATTCTAATGCACACACACACACATAGAGATACTGATGCACACACACACACACTTAGAGATTCTGATGCACCCACACACACACACACAGATTCTGATGCACACACGCACACACACAGGTTCTGATACACACACACACAGAATCTGACGCACACACACACAGATAGAGATTCTGACACACTAACACACACACACACACACACACACACACACACACACAGATTCTGACACACACATGCACACACATACTCCCAGATTCTGACACGCACACGCACACACATACACACAGATTCTGACACACACACACACAAAAACACACACAATGATTCTGTCACACACACACTAACCTCTATCCCATGCGCGTGCACACACACACAGATTCTGACACACACACACGCACACACACACAGATTCTGACACGCACACACAGTTTCTGACAGACACACAGAGATTCTGACACACACACACACACACACACACACACACAGATTCTGACACACACACACACACACACACAGATTCTCACACACACACACACACACACACAGATTCTGACACACACACACAGATTCTGATGCACACACACACACACACACACACATAGAGATTCTGATGCACCCACACACACAGATTCTGATGCACACACGCACACACAGATTCAGACACACACACACACAGATTCTGACGCACACACACACAGATAGAGATTCTGACACACACACACACAGAGATTCTGATGCACACACACACACACAGATTCTGACACACGCACACAGATTCTGACACACACACACAGATTCTGACACAAACACACACACACACAGATTCTGACACACACACACGCACAGATTCTGGCACACACATACACACAGAGATTTTGACGCACACACATACAGATTCTGATGCACACACACACACACACACACACACATCGAGATTCTGATGCACACACACACACACACACACACACACACACACACAGATTCTGATGCGCACACACACAGATTCTGACACACACACACAGATTCTGACGCACACACACACACACACACACACACACACACAGATTCTGATGCACACACACACACAGATTCTGACACACACAGACACACACACACACACAGACAGAGATTCTGACACAAACACACAGACACACACAGAGATTCTGACACATACACACACACGCACAGATTCTGACACACACACACACACACACACACACACACACACACAGATTCTGACGTGCACACACAAACATTCTGACATGCGCACACACACACACACACACACACACACACAGATTCTGACGCGCACACACACACAGATTCTCTCTCTCACACACACACACACAGATTCTGACGCACACACACGCACACACACACACACAGATTCTGACGCACACACACACACACACAGATTCTGACGCACACACACACACACACAGATTCTGATGCACACAGACACACACACACAGATTCTGACGCACACGCACACACACACACTGACACACACACACACACAGATTCTGACGCGCACGCACACACAGATTCTGATGCGCACACAGAGATTCTGACACACACACATACACACAGAGATTCTCACGCACACACACACACACACACACAGATTCTCACACACACACACACAGAGATTCTGACACACACACACACACACACACACACACACACACACACACAGATTCTCACACACACCCACACGCACACACATTCTCTCTCTCTCTCTCTCTCTCACACACACACACACATTCTGACACACACACACACACACAGATTCTGACGCGCACACACACACAGATTCTGACGCGCACACACACAGAGATTCTGACGCGCACACACACACATATTCTGACGCACACACACACACACACAGATTCTGACACACACACACACACACACACAGACACAAACATACACACACATTCTGACACATACACACATATGCACATACACCCAGATTCTGGCACACACTCACACACACACACACACACACACACACACAGATTCTGACACACACACGCACACACATACTCCCAGTTTCTGACACACACACGCACACACACACACAAAATAACACACACAATGATTCTGTCACACACACACTAACCTCTATCCCATGCGCGTGCACATGCACACAGATTCTCACACACACACAGATTCTGACACACACACACAGAGATTCTGACACACACAGAGATTCTGACACACACACACAGATTCTGACACACACACACACACACACACACACACACACACACACACACACACACACAGATTCTGACACACACACACACACACACACACACAGATTCTGACACACACACACACACACACACACACACACACACACTCACACACACACACAGATTCTCTCTCTCTCTCTCTCTCGCGCATGCACACGCTCAGAATCTCTCTCTTTCACACACACGTTCTATCTCTCTCTCTCACACACACACACACACACACACACACACACACACACACACACACAGATGCTGACACACACACACACAAATTCGGACACAAACACACACACACACACGCAGATTCTGACACACACACACACACACACACACACACACACACACACACACAGATTCTGACGCACACACACACAAACACACACAGATTCTCACGCACACACATACACACAGATTCTCACGCACACACACATACACACAGATTCTCACGCACACACACACACACACACACAGATTCACACACACACACACACACACAGAATCTGACACGCACACACACACACACACAGATTCTCACACACACACGCACACACAGATTCTGATGTACACACACACACATTCTGACGTACACACACACAGATTCTGACACACACACACACACACAGACACAAACATACACACACATTCTGACACACACATGCACATACACCCAGATTCTGACACACACACACACACACACACACACACACACACACACACACACACAGATTCTGACACACACATGCACACACATACTCCCAGATTCTGACACACACACGCACACACATACACACAGATTCTGACACACACACATACACAAAAAAACACACACAATGATTCTGTCACACACACACTAACCTCTATTCCATGCGCGTGCACATGCACACAGATTCTCACACACACACACACACACACAGATTCTAATGCACACACACACACATAGAGATTCTGATGCACACACACACACACATAGAGATTCTGATGCACCCACACACACACACACAGATTCTGATGCACACACGCACACACACAGGTTCTGATACACACACACACAGAATCTGACGCACACACACACAGATAGAGTTTCTGACACACTAAC
>JANJGN010001497.1:102500-105000 GCA_026770705.1 Isurus oxyrinchus
TCTCTCTCTCACACACAGGTTCTCTCTCTCTCTCTCACACTCACACACACACACGCACGCACAGATTCTCTCTCTCTCACACACACTCAGAATCTCTCTCTCACACGCACACAAGTTCTCTTTCTAACGCACACAGATTTTCTCTCACACACGCACACAGACTCTCTCTCTCTCACACACACAAGCACAGATTCTCTCTCTCACACACACACAGTTTCTTTCTCTCTCTCTCACACACACACACACACACACACACACACACACACACACACACACACACACACACACACACACAAACCTCTCTCACACACACCGATGCTCTCTCACATGCGCACACACACAAACCTCGCTCACATACACCTTCTCTCGCTCACACAAACACATGCTCTCCCACACACATAGACCTCTCACACACACACATGCAGATGCTCTCTCTCTCTCTCACACACACACACACACATTCTCTCTCATATACACACATTCTCTCACTGTCTCACACACATTCTCTCTCTCTCTCACACACACACACACATTCTCTCTCTCTCTCACACACACACACATTCTCTCTCTCTCTCACACACACACACATTCTCTCTCTCAGACACACACACACACACAAACACACTCTCTCTCACACAAACATTCTCTCTCTCTCTTTCTGTCTCTCGCACACACGCTCTCTCTCACACACACCCACTCTGTCACACACGCACACTCTGTCACACACGCACACTCTGTCACACACGCACACTCTGTCACACACGCACACTCTGTCACACACGCACACTCTCTCTCACACGCACACTCTCTCTCACACACCCACTCTCTCACACACACACAAACACACGCACACATTCTCTCTCTCTCTCTCTCGCACACACACAGACACACACAAAGACACATGCAGATCCTCTCTCTCACACACACACACACACATTCTCTCTCTCTCTCTCTCTCACACACACACACACACACACACACACACACACACACACACACACACAGACACATGCAGATTCTCTCTCTCTCTCTCACACACACACATAGATTCTCTCTCTTACAAACACACATTCTGTATCTCACACACACACTGATTCTGTCTCTCACACACACACACTGATTCTGTCTCATGCAAATACACAAATTCAGTCTCTCACACACACACACACACACATTCTCTCATACACACACGCGCAGATTCTCTCTCTATCTCACACAGACACACTCAGAATCTCTCTTGCACACATACATAGATTCTCTCTTACACACACACATTTTCTCTCTCTCACTCACACACACACAGACACATGCAGATTCTCTCTCACACACACACATTCTTTCTCTCTCTCTCTCTCTCTCTCTCAAACACACACACACTCACTCTCTCACACACACACACACACACACACACACACACACATTCTCTCTCTCTCACTCACACACACAGACACATGCAGATTCTCTCTCTCTCTCACACACGTAGATTCTCTCTCTTACAAACACACATTCTGTATCTCACACACACACACACACACACACACACACACACACACACACACACACAGATTCTGTCTCATGCACATACACAAATTCAGTCACACACACACTCGCGGATTCTCTCTCTTTCTCTCACACAAAGACACACTCAGAATCTCTCTCTTGCACACACATAGGTTCTCTCTCTTACACATACAGATTCTCTCTCACACACAAGCACAGATTCTCTCTCTCTCACACACACAGACACTCAGAATCTCTCTCTCCCGCACCCACACACAGGTTCTCTCTCGCTCTCTCTCTCTCACACACACACACAGATTCTCTCTCACACACAAGCACAGATTCTCTATCTCTCTCTTCTCTCTCTCTCCCACACACACAGATTCTCTCTCTCTCTCTCTCACGCACACAGCCTCTCTCTCACGCACACAGCCTCTCTCTCTCTCACGCACACAGCCTCTCTCTCTCGCTCTCTCACACACACACAGATTGTCTCCCACGGACACGCTCAGAATCTCTCTCTCACACACAGGTTCTCTCTCTCTCTCTCACACTCACACACACACACGCACGCACAGATTCTCTCTCTCTCACACACACTCAGAATCTCTCTCTCACACGCACACAAGTTCTCTTTCTAACGCACACAGATTTTCTCTCACACACGCACACAGACTCTCTCTCTCTCACACACACAAGCACAGATTCTCTCTCTCACACACACACAGTTTCTTTCTCTCTCTCTCTCACACACACACACACACACACACACACACACACACACACACACAAACCTCTCTCACACACACCGATGCTCTCTCACATGCGCACACACACAAACCTCGCTCACATACACCTTCTCTCGCTCACACAAACACATGCTCTCCCACACACATAGACCTCTCACACACACACATGCAGATGCTCTCTCTCTCTCTCACACACACACACACACATTCTCTCTCATATACACACATTCTCTCACTGTCTCACACACATT
>JANJGN010001497.1:125000-133404 GCA_026770705.1 Isurus oxyrinchus
TTCCTGCACCCGGCCCATAGCCCTGCAGCTTACAGCACTTTAGGTGCAGATCCAGGTACTTTTTAAAAGAGTTTAGAGTTTCTGCCTCTACCACCAACTTGGGCAGCGAATTCCAGACACCCACTACCCTCTGTGTAAAAAAGTTCTTCCTCGTGTCCCCCGTACACCTTCTGCCAACTTATCTTGAATCTATGACCCCGGTTCTAGAATTCTCCACCAAGGGAAACAATTTTATCCTGTCCACTCTATCTGCTCCCCTCATAATTTTGTACACCTCAATCAAATCACCTCTCAGCCGCCTTTGTTCTAAGGAAAATAACCCCAACCTATCCGATCTCTCCTCGTAGCTACACTTTTCTAACCCTGGCAACATTCTTGTAAACCTCCTCTGTTTTAAGAGGTATCCACAGAAGTAGTGTAATCGTTGGTTTTGATCTTCCAGAATTCCCCAGAGGTTTTAGAATGGTCCTGGGGTTTGGAAAGTAGAACATTGTTAGCCCATTATTCAGGAGAGAAGTGGGGAGAGAAACCAATGCTCATACCGGCTCAGTGGAATGATGGGCAAGTTAGCCTGACCTCAGTCCAAGGGAAAAAGCTAGAATCTAATATTAGAAGCATAGAAAAATCATAATATGTTTGGGAAGAGTCAGCAGTGATTAATGGAAGGGAAATAGCGTTTGACAAAGTTTTAACTAGCAGGCTAAATAAGGGGAACCAGTAGATGTGGTGTATCTGGATTTTCAAAAAGTACTTGGTACATTGCCAAACAAGAGGGTTCATGGAATTGGAGTAATGTATCAGTATGGGCTGAGGATTGGTTAATGGACTGAAAGCAGCGAGTTAAAATAAACCGGTCATTTTCAGGATGGGGATGACAGGCTGTAAGCAGTGGAGTGCCTGGAGGATCGCTCCCTCTGCTATTTACAGTCTATTTCAATTGTTCAGGTGAGGTGATCGAGTGTGATGTATCCAAGCTGGGCTGAGGTTACTAAGTCAGGTGGGATAGAAAACTGTGTGGAGGATGCAATAAGGCTGCAAAACGGTAAGGCTGGTTAACATGAGTGGGCAGGAATGTTACAGATTGAATGCAGCAAGCAATTAGCAAAGCAAATGGATGTAATACTATAATCACGTTGCAATAAAGGCTAAGAGTCAAGAAGTTTTACTGCCATTATGTGAGACTTTGCTGAGACAACACCTTGGCCAGTATTTTATGGCCCCTCCCACCCAGCGGGATATACAGTCCCGCTGAACTGAAAGGGAGGTTTAAATGCTCACCATACCTGCCATGGGGAACACAATGTGTCGTAGCGGGGCAGTGATGTCCTGGTCCAGGAGCACTGTGTACACTGGTCCTGGAGCACTGTGCACACTGGTCCAGGAGCACTGTGCACACTGGTCCAGGAGCACTGTGCACACTGGTCCAGGAGCACTGTGCACACTGGTCCAGGAGCACTGTGCACACTGGTCCAGGAGCACTGTGCACACTGGTCCAGGAGCACTGTGCACACTGGTCCAGGAGCACTGTGCACACTGGTCCAGGAGCACTGTGCACACTGGTCCAGGAGCACTGTGCACACTGGTCCAGGAGCACTGTGCACACTGGTCCAGGAGCACTGTGCACACTGGTCCAGGAGCACTGTGCACACTGGTCCAGGAGCACTGTGCACACTGGTCCAGGAGCACTGTGCACACTGGTCCAGGAGCACTGTGCACACTGGTCCAGGAGCACTGTGCACACTGGTCCAGGAGCACTGTGCACACTGGTCCAGGAGCACTGTGCACACTGGTCCAGGAGCACTGTGCACACTGGTCCAGGAGCACTGTGCACACTGGTCCAGGAGCACTGTGCACACTGGTCCAGGAGCACTGTGCACACTGGTCCAGGAGCACTGTGCACACTGGTCCAGGAGCACTGTGCACACTGGTCCAGGAGCACTGTGCACACTGGTCCAGGAGCACTGTGCACACTGGTCCAGGAGCACTGTGCACACTGGTCCAGGAGCACTGCGCACTCTGGTCCAGGAGCACTGTGCACACTGGTCCAGGAGCACTGTGCACACTGGTCCAGGAGCACTGTGCACACTGGTCCAGGAGCACTGTGCACACTGGTCCAGGAGCACTGTGCACACTGGTCCAGGAGCACTGCGCACACTGGTCCAGGAGCACTGCGCACACTGGTCCAGGAGCACTGTGCACACTGGTCCAGGAGCACTGCGCACACTGGTCCAGGAGCACTGCGCACACTGGTCCAGGAGCACTGCGCACACTGGTCCAGGAGCACTGCGCACACTGGTCCAGGAGCACTGCGCACACTGGTCCAGGAGCACTGTAGCTGAAGGAAGGATATACTGCAACTGCTGTAGAGGAAGCTCAACCAAGGTTCACTAGAATGACCCCTAGGACGATGGGATTGTCCTGTGAGGAAAGACTGGGTGGACTAGGAGTTTATGAAAATGAGAAGAGAAACTCACTGCAGCATGTAAAATGGGCTGGGTAGATGCCCGGAGGGCTGGGTAGATGCCCGGAGGGCTGGGTAGATGCCCGGAGGGCTGGGTAGATGCCCGGAGGGCTGGGTAGATGCCCGGAGGGCTGGGTAGATGCCCGGAGGGCTGGGTAGATGCCCGGAGGGTGGCACAGTATCAGATAAGGGGTTAGCCAATCAGGACAGAGGCAGAAAGAAGTTTTCTTTCACTCAAAGGCTGGAGGCTGTTTTGGAACTCTCCAGCGCAGCGATACAACAAGACCGCGATTGGTTGGTTCCTGGACGCGGAGGGAAGTGGGGAAGACGGTTATGTTGAGTAACAACGGTGGAGTGATGAAAATTAGGGACGCACAAGAGGCCAGAATGGGAGGAGTGCAGAAACCCTGGTGGGCTGTGGGGCCAGAGGAGGTGACAGGGGCAGGGAGAGGGGCGAAGTTGGAGAGATTAGTCTTTGATCAGCTCAGCAGATGGGCAAGAGGAATGGCAGATGGTCTTGAATGTAGGTAGCTGTAAGGCTCTGCATATTGAAACAGGAAACGTGAGGGATTACGTGTTTATTTAGCTGTGACATCTTGATCAGGTTGTCATCTGGATTGTCGAGGGGACTGTGCAGCCTTGCAATAAACTCGGAGGTCGGGAAAAGAAGAGGGAAGCGCATTACCGTTTTGTTTTCCCAGATAACCTTTCTCCTTTATTTTCTCTCTCCCTTCCCCCCCCCCCCACCCCCCACTCTGCCTCCTCAGCACCTTCCGCAAGCCACCTGTCAAAAGCAGCAACCATCCTGGTGAATGGCTTCCCGCCAAGCCAGCATCAGTAGCCAGCCACACCCCGGGTTTCTCTCTGACCTCTCACTCCGTCGTGTTCTTTTTGACCCCAGGCTGGCCATGTTAGTGGAGACCCGCGGAAGCAAGGGCCATCAAGTTCCCTGACGCGGCACCCGTAAACTGCCCAGATCCCTCGAGAATGGTCTTGTCGTATCCACGGCCGAGAGGCCTGGCCTCAAGCATGGTCTTGAGTTTCAGCCCCAGCTCATCTTCCCCCAATCGCGGTGCAGGAGCCACAAAACCTGAGCAGAATTTCCTCACTGGATTTTTGTGAATGAGCATTATCTTAAGTTGTACGGGCGTCCGCTAGTAAAGTGTGAGCAAGGCTCAGAGATGGAAACTCATGGGTTCGAGGGACACTCCGAGCCTGACCCTTGAGTTCAGTACTGAGAGATGAGATGAGATGTTAAGCCAAGTCTGCCTGTTCAGGTGGACATAAAGGTTCCACTACATTATTTGAAGAAGAGCAGGGGATTTCTCCAGGTGTTCAAACCGATATTTATCTCTTAAGCCAACATCACTGAAACAACAACCTGCATTTAGTGCAGTAAAACGTTTCAATGTGTTGCGGGAGCATTACCAAATATGATTTGACACCAGACCACAGAAGGAGATACTCTGCCAGGGGCCAAAGAGGTAGATTTTAATGAGTGTCTTAAGGAGAAGAGAGAGGTTGAGCTTGGGGCCTAAGCAACTGAAGGCACAGCCATCGGTGATGGAGCAAGTAATCCGCAGGAGATCAGAAATGGAGGAGTGCTGAGGTCTTGGAGGCTGGAGGAGGTTACAGAGATGAGGAGGGGTGACATCATGAAGGGATCGGAAAGCAAGAAGGAGAATATTAAAATTAAGATGTTTCTTGATGGGGAGCTGATTGTAGGTCAGCGAGCACAGATGTAATAGGGAAGGGGACTTGGTGTGAGTTTGAAGAAAGGCAGCAGACTTTTAATGAGTTCAAATTTATGGATTAACCGATTAACTGGCTGTTCATCTGTTTATGGGATCTTGCTATGCATAGATTGGGTGTCACGTTGACCAAATACCAACAGTGAATGCGCTTCAAAAGTAGTTCATTTTGGGAAACCCTGAGGTTTCTAAATGAGTGATATAAATGCTTTCTTTCTTAAAATTGGAAAAGGTAACTGTGTGGTTATTGGATGCCTGTTGAAGTTACTCAGTGTTGAAACACTTATCAATATCCCTATCAAGTATGGTGTTCTTCTCAACATAGCTCAAGGGCATTTTAATTAAATGCCAAAACTAGTTATTTCAATCCTATGTTTTATGTATGAACTCCTCGACTCTGAAGAGGCTTCTTTTGTTGGTGGAGTTTAGATCTTGGTGGTTGTATTCTTTCCTGGTTATTCTTGCTAACCAACTTGCCCCTTTGTAAATAATACAATGTATAAAAGGGAGAGAGAAAGAAGTCTTTAAAAAGAGCAGAATCAGAATTTATCATTAATGTTGCCCACTTTGTAAATGTATGATAAGTGGCACGTTGTACAAAGCATCAGTTGTTAGCCGGGCATGTTATAGAATCATAGCAGCACAGAAGGAAGTCATTTGATGCATTGTGTCTGTGCCAACTCTCTGTAAGAGTTATTCAGCTTGTCCCAGTCCCTGCCCTTTCCCTATAAGGTGCAAATGTTCTCTCTTCAGATGCTTATCCAATTCCCTTTTGAAAGCCCAGATTGAATCTGTATCCACCATCTTCTTGGACAATTTATTTCAGATTCTAATTATTTGCTGCATTTTTTAAAAAAAGATTTTCCTGGTTCTTTTGCTAAGCGTCTTAAATTAGCGTTCCCTGGTTTTTGACCCTCATGACAATGGGAACAGTTCCTCCCTATCTACTCTGTCCAGACCCCACGTGATTTAGAATGTGTCGATCAAATCTCCTCTCAACTTTCTCTAAGGAGAACAGTCCCAGCTTCTCCACGTAACTGAAGTCCCACATCTCCGGAACCATTCTCCTAAATCTTTTCTGCACTTTCTCTCAAGCCTTTACATCTTTCGTGAAGTGTAGTGCCCAGAATTGGACACAATACTCTAGTTGAGGCTGAACCAGTGTTTCATTCAGATTTGTCATAACTTCCTCGCTTTGTGCTCTGCGCCCCTGTTTAAAAAGTTCAGGATCCCGTAAGCTCTCTAAACCCTTTTCTCAAATTGCCCCGTCACCTTCAACGATTTGTGCAGATGTACTCGTAGATCTCTCTCTCTTCCTGCACCCCCTTTAGGATTTGTACGTTTTGTTTCATGTTGCCTCCTCGTTCTTCCTGCCAGAATGCAGCACTTCTGGGTTAAATTTTATTCGCCACGCGAGCGCCCATTTTACCAGCCTGTCTATGCCCTCTCGAAATCTATCACTATCCTCCCCACAGATGCGCAATGCTTTCAGGTTTTGTCGTCAGCCGCAAACTTTGGAATTTTTCCTCTGTGTGCCCAAGCGTAGGTCGTTAATGTCGATCAAAAAAATCAGTGGTCCTGGTATTGACCCCTGGAGAACTCCAGTGTATAATCAGGCTGCTAACTGTGATGAAATGGAGGTTTCGTCACATGACTTGCCCCCCCCACCACCACCCCCTCCCCCCCCCCCCACCCCCCAGCGGTCCTGCCATCAGTTGGCCAACACACATTCATCCTCGTGACGCACAAGGACGAAAGCAAAAAGACTCATTACCCGGTTGGATTAGATGATGCTCAACTGTCAGCAGAACAGCCTCCTCCCGGCTTTGTCAATATTTTGTACCTGGTAAAGAGAAACGTTGGAAGGAAAGCGGGAAAGCGAAAAGACACAGGGCGGAATTTTCCATTCTGGAGGACCAAAGGGGGAATTTTTTTCAGCTTGGTTGGAGGGTGGCCTATCCGACCGAGCGTGAAGTGACCCCCGACGACCTCTGGCGAGCGTGCCGATGTTCTGGCGCCCTCGTGCGATATTTCGGCCGGCGAGAGTCGGCAATGCGCCCGCCGGCAACTTCAAGGCCTATCGAGGCCATCAGGTAGGCAATTGGGACGAATCTTTCGCTGCCTGTCCAACCTGAAGGGCCAGGCAAAAAAGGCCGAGCGGCCTTTGCACTTTCTCGGAGACCTCATCCGCACCGGGCTGGGGCGAGGTTTCCAACCGCAAATGCAAACACGTTTTTTTTTTTTTAAATTTTAACTTTTCGTTCATGACGTTTCGTGACATTTTAAAAAAATCTTTATTTTTGATTATTTTATACCTTCAGTTCCTTGAGGCAGCTCTGGGCCTCGGTGGTGGTGGGGGGGGCGGGTAGTGGGGGGTGGTGGTGGGGGTGGTGGGGGTGGGGGTGGTGGGGGGGGCGGGTAGTGGGGGTGGGGGGCGAGTAGTGGGGGTGGTGGTGGTGGTGGGGGTGGTGGTGGTGGGGGGGGGCGGGTAGTAGGGGTGGTGGTGGGGGGGGCGGGTAGTGGGGGGTGGTGGGGGGGGTAGTGGGGGTGGGGGTGGTGGTGGGGGGGGCGGGTAGTGGGGGTGGTGGGGGGGGTAGTGGGGGTGGGGGTGGTGGGTGGGGGCGGGTAGTGGGGGTGGTGGTGGTGGTGGTGGTGGGGTGGGGGGGGGTAGTGGGGATGGGGGTGGTGGTGGTGGGGGTGGGGCGGTTGGTGGTGGTGGTGGGGGTGGGGCGGGTAGTGATGGTGGTGGGGGGGGGGGGGCGGGTAGTGGGGATGGGGGTGGTGGTGGGGGGGCGGGTAGTGGGGGGGGGTGGTGGTGGTGGTGGGGGGGGCGGGTAGTGGGGGTGGGGGTGGGGGTGGTGGTGGTGGTGGTGGTGGTGGTGGTGGGGGGGGGGGGCTGCTATTCCTGCGCGTACCCATGCGTATGTGTGAAGTTGCACGTGTATAATCTGCTCCGGAGTGAAAAGCTACCATTCAGCACTCGGCTCTTTCCCATCACTCAGCCAACTTTGTGTCCACACTGTCGCTTGTTAGAAATAAAGTTGTTGTTTAATGGTAAATGGAAAACTCTTTAAACCCAGTGCCAAAGGAATGTTTTAGCTGGACTTTCTATACCTGTAAGGTTAAAAGAGGTACCGTGACTATAACGATATGTCCCTGGACTAGTAATCCTGAAGCCTGGATTAGTGATATGAGCTCAAATCCCGTCCCGGCAGTTAGTTAGTTTGTTAGTTAAATAAACCTGCAATCAAGTCAAAAAAGAGTTAGTATGGGTAACGGTGACCCAGATTGTCGTAAATACCCACCTAGTTCATTTAATGTATTTTAGGGAAGGGAAACCTGCTGTCCTTACCCGGTCTGGCCTACACGTGACTCCAGACCCACAGCAATGTGGCTGACTCTTAACTGCCCCTCTGGAATGGCCACTCAGTCGCGTCCAAGGACCAGCACCTCGAGGGCAATTAGGGATGGGCGGTAAACGCCGGCTTTGCTGACTTCACATGAAGGAATGAAAAAAAGAAAAGATATTTGGAATCTTGGGGCATCCATTTGGCAAAGGAACATTGTCACATGACTCCGAACCCTCTGCAGTACAACAGTGACAATTCGGACCCTTGAAGAAAATGCGAATTGCATCTATATGTAATATAGATTGCATATTGCAACCTATAGGTAATGCTTTACGTGGCCTTAGGATCTCTGAGAGTCCCCCTGTAGCTAATGCATTATTCTTAAGGTGGCAAAACCTATATCTACGCAGACAAACTGGATTTTCACCCAAACCTGCAAAGGAGAGGCATGACAAGTGTAATCCATTTTACTGATACCTCAGCGTGGAATCTTCGCCTGGGAACCAGGGAGAGCTCCCGTGCTCCTCCTTTTCTTTTTCCAAACCGTTCCATGGGATCTTTTATGTTACCCCGAGAGGGCGGACAGATTCTAGCGCTGCACCTGAAAGACGGCACCTCCAACAGTGCAGCACTCCACCCCCCCCGCCCCCCCCCCCCCACAGGATGGCCGCAGTGCAGCCAGACAGGGGGGAAATGAGACAAAGAGAGGACACAGTCCAGCTGTTCCAGGGATCCACAAATTATGCGGATGTATGGAGGATATTTAGGGATGGCCAAACTACAGAAAATGTCTCTAAAATTAAGAAAGTCAAGTGAGGGTTGGAAGAAAGCTCCTTTCTTCC